>JAEAOA010000896.1:487500-616033 GCA_016746295.1 Potamilus streckersoni | reverse complement strand
GATAGGGGTCGTTGGGATAAAATCGGCCTTTTCCTTTACTACGAATATCCCGGATGTAATTTGCGCTTGCGTAAGTGTATATAAAATCCTAGATGTAGTTATTGCTCGTCGTAATATATGTTAATGCATATAGTTTCAAGCATCCGCAACAAGTTGATATAAACTAGTTCAAACACAATAGATAAGGGGGTTTAATTAATGTAAAATCAGCCGTGTAAAGTTTTGCATACACTACGGAATTTCTGTTTTATTTGTTTGTCATGTCTGTATTTTGTAGATGCCTTTGAAAAAGAATCATTAAGAGTCGAAAGCACTCGAGCTAGTTTGATACTAGTTTTAAACTGTTCGTTGTCAGTTTTTTAAGATTTATAAATATATACCACAAAGTACAGATAGTGCTACCACTAGATTCTGTGGTAGAATCTTGATAATAGTGGGCAGAATTTAATAGTTTAATGCAAACAATAATATCATACAGGTTAGAGAAAGTAAATTCGTACTCTACTGAGTTTCAAACCCATGACCGCGAGTAAATGGCACCCATGGCCTTGCCTGTACGCACCAGCCCATATTCCGTCACGACTAAGCAAGCATCACCAAAAAATGATGGCACCAAGTCGGTGTTATATGAGCTCGTATATAAATAAATAAATATATATATATATATATATATATATATATATATATATATATATATATATATATATATATATATATATATATATATATATATAGAGAGAGAGAGAGAGAGAGAGAGAGAGAGAGAGAGAGAGAGAGAGAGAGAGAGAGAGAGAGAGAGAGAGAGAGATGAAACAAGAGTACTAGCTCCGAGACACTTACCCCTTCAAAGTTTTGTAGGGGTAGTTGTTTCTGATCTAGAAAAACCTATTTTCAACTACTACTGTTATTGCTATGTTGAACTTAAATTATATAAAATAATGAAATTCACTTGTACTTGAACTTAACCTCTGCTCTATGACCTTGAACTTTGACCTTAAAAGATTGACATATGACTTTGAACTTCGATTTTCGATCTTCGATTTTAAAACTTTACCGTGATATGGGTTAAAGGTCAAAAATTAAAAGTGACCACCTTAGCTGTGGTGACATTTAGCGCCATGTTATTGGTCTTGCTCTAACCGCGATAATAATAATAATAATAATAATAATAATAATAATAATAATAATAATAATAATAATAATAATAATAATAATAATAATAATAACAACAACAATAATAATAATAATAATAATAATAATAATAATAATAATAATAATAACAACAATAATAATAATAATAATAATAATAATAATAATAATAATAATAATAATAATAATAATAATAATAATAATAATAATAATAAAAATGATAAAAATAATAATAATAATAATAATAATAATAATAACAATAATAATAATAACAATACTAATAATAATCACAATCATAATCATAATAATAATAATAATAATAATAATAATAATAATAATAATAATAATAATAAAATTAATAATAATAATAATAATAACAATAATAATAATTATGATAATAATAATAATAATAATAATAATAATAATAATAATAATAATAATAATAACACCAATAATAATAATAATAATAATAATAATAATAATAATAATAATAATAATAATAATAATAACACCAATAATAATAATAATAATAATAACAATAATGATAATTATGATAATGATAATGATAATAATAATAAAAATAATAATAGCAAACAATAAAAAATAGCGTCATAACGGTCACCATTCCATCTAGGTCCCTTCATTGCATTTTTGCCTTTCACTGGGTTCCTTCATTGACGCCTTTCTTATGGCAGTTTTAGGGTATCCTACGTGTCATTCATTTCTCCCTGACATTCTTTCTGAATGTTCCTGAGTGGGGTACCCTTCAAATGAATTAGAGAACTCACATACGCTACTGTTTCTTAGGAGGCATCTGCAATAAAAAAAAAACCTAACCAGAGAATCTTTAAACAAAACGAAACTGTCTAGGGCTTTGTAATTTCATGGTTAACCCCCGTCGCCCTCCCACCCACTCTCCAAACAACGGGAAGAGTGAAAAACGTTCTCACCACCTTGTTTGATGTGGTGAAGAGGAGTGCATTAAATCCTTTTGGGGCTTGAAGTCCCCCGCTCGTATATAAAGTTTGGAGAATGTGCTCCGTCAACAATGTGTCAGTCATAGTTTTGGAACCCGAGGCCTCAGTATGGTAATCCAACGTTATAGCCCTGCACCGCTAGTCAGGTTCTTACAAGTATACGTTTCAAAAATTGTTATGAAGTTATCTAATGTATAACATTCATGTGGATCTAAAAATAAATTCACACACGTGTAGAAATTATTATGCTGAATAAAATTCAATGTAAATATAGATTTATTCTAGAAAATAATATTACTAAAAAAACTGTAGTGTGGATCTAAAATAAATCTGTCCGATGTTGTTGTGAACAGCTGTCGCATGACCTACTTGAGTATAGATTGTAATAGCTGGAAGTAAATAACTGTACTGGAATTTGCACCTATATATTGAAGAAATAAAACAACCTGCTAGAATTAACGCCAAATAATGTTCATCAAATTTATCAGAAGAGTTTTAAGGTGCAAAATATAATTTTCAGTTACACATTATGCTGATTCACACTGTCGACATACAATTAAGTTACTGAATCCGACACACACAAAATAAAAAATGCGACTATCACATAAATTGACGCAATATAACAAGCGGGATAACTACTTAATGAAGACAGTGTTATGTCCCTTTGCAATATAAGGAACACCGACAGAGTTATCTTTTTTATTATTAAAGAAATTCATCACTTGTACTTAAAATATCAACATTAGCTATCAAGAATAATTTATTTTGTTTATAACAATAAAATTTAATTCTTCCTTTCACTTTACGATGACATTCAAGCAACTCTTTCATTGTTACCCTGATGAAAATATACTTAAAATATATTGGAAAACCTTCGTTTGGTGAGGGTTTATAATTTTTTTAGTGTATTGTTCTTGACTCATCGGATCATGAAAATTATCGTATTTTAATATGAGCTCATCTCTCGTCTGTTCAAGATAATCAAAATATTGTCTGTTATTTGATTTAGTAAGCAAGAGTTCGGTTCAACCAAATTTTCTTAAACAAATACCTGATATTTGATCATAAAGTTCAACTGATAATTGCTGGCACTGAACCATTATTTTCTTCATTTTGCTACTTACTCCAGAGGCTAATGTAAAATATTTGAACTTTGTAAAGCTTATACAAAATTGCATAGTCTTCATTAGTTAACATAATAAGTCTGTCCTCGCAATATTTCTTATCATCAAAATTATTTAGTCCACGTTTTATAATTGAGTCAAGTTTGTGATGATTTTTTTCTGATAATATTTGTTTTAATAAAATTAGTGAAGGATGTTTAGCCCAAAACCATCATTTTTAACTAATTTATTTTTCAAAGGTCGTACCGAACATTCCTCAAATTCAATTTTTTTTCTCAAAGTCGGTTTTAGCATTAGCACGAAGTTTCGTATTTAAATCAAAATAATCTGCCATCCACTCTGATTGTTTCAATTTTAACACGCGATTAAGTTTTTTTCAGAATTACTCCAGCATTCACTGCTTTTTTATCTTCTTTTGCAATGGATCACGTAGTTTCTTTTGTTAATCAAATTTGGAAATAAGTTATGAACAATCGATTTTTTTACTGTTGCCATTGCGTGCTGTTCAAGGGATAATAAACTATAATCGATCATCATTGACTCTGCACAAAACGGATATCCATTATGTAGATCATGTAACGGACTAGAATAATCAAGATCAACTTCAACAAAATAACTGACACTTTAAGAATTTGATCTGGAGTTTTCCAGTAAAATCCACTACACGGCATTGCCGCTGACATGGTATAACCATATAAATTAGTAATGACCAGTTAAATAATATAATTTGACGGCAAATTTTTATCGCAATTTTTAAAGTATTTATTAGTAACTACCGCACATTATTTCATTCCGCCGAACATACTTCTTTCAATAAAATTAAACATATCAAGATCAGTTAAGAGATCCAATTATACGTACCTTTTTAACAGTGCATCCCATGGCAAGATGGCGCAGAATAATACCAACATGAGTCTAATACAAAATTTTCATGACTAACTTTACAAAAATTCTTGAAAACATCTGCTATTAATAATACATCTGTTTTCAAATATAAGTCATGCTGATCACTAAGTGTCTTACAACCAAATTTGTTCCAATATTTTTGTGCATATTTGTAATCATCTGTAATATTTTTATTTTTTAACTGAGCGATAAAAATTTATCATTATTAGGAAGAAAAGTTTCATCAAATTTGCTCCAGTTGTCGAGATACTCATATGGAAAGACACATTTTTTGGCAGAGAAAAGTCTTCAACAAAGCAGCTTTTTAAATTATTGAAGCAGCTACAACATTCAACAAGCTCGTTTAATAGTACTGCCATAAATTGCAGACTATTGATGAAACGTAATTTACATTATTTAATTTTAGATAAGATTTAATTTCCTCATTGCCAAAAGCTTCGACAATAATAAGACTATCATAACCAAGAAAATTATGTAAAGCAACAGGAATAAAATCAGGCGCATGGAATTTCAAGTTACAGTTATGTGCTGCTTTGCGATATTTGCCGGTTAGATGACAGCGATCGAACATTTTGTCGCCAGGAATATGTTTCTCTAAGATACAACAATCATCTGCCTCGTCAAAATCAAGTTATCGTTTGCATGCTTTCATTGGAAATCTTTTAGATAATCTGTTGAAAAATTTATTAACATTGTCTATTAAATCTTTTCATAACCACGTGGAAGGAATTTTACCTCTGTATAATTTTATTGGAATTAAAAAATTATCATTAACGCAACAAACTACTTTACAAGCAGCTCTACCGGGATAATGTTGCTGTATGTTTCTGGTGCTTGACATTTTGGGATTCTTTTCTGAGCCTACCACAAAGAGAAAAAGGCATTTAAAATCAGCGTAAATAAGAAGCGGAATATTTCATTTATGATTATAATTTCTAAATTTTGCTACCAGTTATTTAATCCTGGCATTGTTATTATTTGAACATTAGCACAGTATATAAGATGCTCGTGTAAGTTTTCATCTTTAGAAAAACTTTGTAAACAATTGCAGCACAAATATTTCTCAATTTTATCTTTATTATATCCTCCGCCTACTAGGCCGTTAAAATTTGTTTTATTAAACCGTAATGATTCCTATAAAAATAACAAATTATTATATTTATCAACAATCTATTTATATGCTAGTTTCGTATTATTGATGGTATGTTAACAGAAGAGAATTGCCAATGAGAGTTATTAAGTATGAAAACGATTATCATAAAATATGGTTGTAACAGCAGTAATAGGAAAAAAAAGTTTCTAGATCAAAGACCCCTACCCAAACAAAACATATGTGTGTATGTATGTATGTGTGTGTGTGTGTGCGTGTGTTTGTTCCTACAGGTTTCATTATGCAAATGAAGCTGAAAATGTCACAAGATTCTTTTCAAAACACTAGGTTAATATTAGCTTTAATATTAGATTGCCTATTATACTAACTCTCCCGTCCGTGTTTGATTGACATCTCCTGCATAAAATCCAGACCCCACCCCTACAAAACATTATGCGGGCGCCTTAAATAATGACACTAGGCCAACATGTCCTAACATTAACCGCTGAACGCCAGTCAGGAACTAGGTCAGTATGACATTTTAACTTTAGCAATTTTCTCGTTGGAACAGGTGATGTTTGCTTGAACTGTCCCAGAGTATTGATCTTACTTTATGAATGAAGTAGCACTACTCATTACACATGAATAATCTTTACTGTACAACCATTAACTGGATATTAGCAGTAAAAGAAAAGTCCGTATATAAATGACCCTTTATAATTTCCTTATTTTCCAGATAATACAAGCATAAGTTTTCCTAAAACTATATATGTCTAATGTACATAGTAGCTGGTAAAATTTAAGTGAGTGGAATAGAGTTACGGACAAATGGACAAGGTAACAAATGAATAGATTAGGAATTGAGGGTAGCAAGGAATACATAAACAACAACAACAACAACAACAACAACAATTGAAGTCAAATCTATTGTGATTCGCCATTTACAACCAGCTTATAGTTTTTTTTTATAGTTTTACCTCATGTGGAGAGGTTTACAAACACAACGTTTTTGTGTTTATTTTTTTTTTGTCTTATATATGTTTTGAATTTGCCTTTGAAAAAGACTCATTAAGAGTCGAACGCGATTAGGCTAGTTAGTTACTAGTTTCGCACTGTTGGTCGTCAGTTTATTGCATCTATTTGAATCAATCCCTGACACACGTGATCTCTTGGTGGATCCAGTGCGCTTGAAAGGGTTGTTATTCGCCATATGATTTGTATGAGTTGTAACAGCATATTGAAATTAACTTATAAATCGGAATGTTGTGGTCATTACGTTTGAATGTGCTCTCGTGCTTGGTGCATTACGTCATGAAATCACGTTATGCCTGGAAGTTTCTGACCAAATTATGGCCATTATGAGAGGAATATCTTACAGCTATAGCTTCATCTAATATTCCCAAGGGAAACTGTGAGCGTTTGTGGGGTTGGGGATGGAGGGATGATCTGAATAGTCCTCCCTTATTGTGCCTGTATCTTTGCCTTGCTGTTGTGTGTCTCATTGTGCCTGCATCTTTGCCTTGTTGTGTGTCTCATTGTGCCTGCATCTTTACCTAGTAGTTGTGTGTCTCATTGTTCCTGCATCTTTGCCTTATAGTTGTGTGTCTCATTGTGCCTGCATCTTTGCCTTGCAGTTGTGTGTCTCATTGTGCCTGCATCTTTGCCTTGCAGTTGTGTGTCTCATTGTGCCTGCATCTTTGCCTAGTAGTTGTGTTCTCATTGTGCCTGCATCTTTGCTTAGTAGTTTTGTGTCTCTTTGTGCCTGCGTCTTTGCCTTGTAGTTGTGTGTCTCATTGTACCTGCATCTTAGCCTTGAGTTGTGGGTCTCATTGTGCCTGCATCTTTGCCTTGCAGTTGTGTCTCATTGTGCCTGCATCTTTGCCTTGCAGTTGTTTGTGTCATTGTGCCTGCATCTTTGCCTAGTAGTTGTGTTCTCATTGTGCCTGCATCTTTGCCTTGTAGTTGTGTGTCTTATTGTGCCTGCATCTTTGCCTAGTATTTGTGTGTCTCATTGTTCCTGCATCTTTGCCTAGTAGTTGTGTATCTCTTTGTGCCTGCATATTTGCCTTGTAGTTGTGTGTCTTATTATGCCTGCATCTTTGCCTTGTAGTTGTGTGTCTCATTGTGCCTGCATCTTTGCTTTGCAGTTGTGTGTCTCATTGTGCCGCATCTTTGCCTTGTAGTTGTGTGACTCATTGTGCTTGCATCATTGCCTTGACATTGTGTGTAATATTTAGACCTGTTTTTGGGACGCGTAAGAAATCACACAAAAGACGCTTTTCATAAGTTGTGTTTATAGAAATAAAATATGAGTAAAGTGTTAAAGAAAATCCATTTCATTGTCACCAATTTCGGTTATCAAATATTATTTTGCATATAATATTAGTTAGAACAATCGTTGTTAGTGTCACGTGTAGTCGCTATAACAAATAGAGAAAATGCCCAGTATTATGAAAATGTTAGACAGATAAATGATATCGTGCGTCAGATATATTCAAATATTTAGTTTTAGAAGAGGGTTCAATTACGTACATATTCTGCATATGGCAGTTCCGACTAAATCCATGACGTCAATATTGATTGCCGTGGTTAACCTTCAGCATGAAGTCTCTTTTCTAGACATCTCACACAATTTTTCAATAAAGGACTATTTACTTGAAATATTTAACCAATTTTTATCTGAATGCTTCCTTTCATGACCATCTGGTATCAATGGGGTGCACGAGTTAAAAAGCGAATGGAAACAGTCCAACTAACGCATCATGTATGTATGTATGTATGTATGTATGTATGTATGTATGTATGTATGTATGTATGTATGTATGTATGTATGTATGTATGTATGTATGTATGTATGTATGTATGTATGTATGTATGTATGTATGTATGTATGTGATTTAGATTTTTAACGTAGCTTTAACAATTTTTCAGTCATATCACTAAAATGTCTGTAGTTTGTAGGTTGATAAGGATGTCTAACACTGGGGCATCATGCAGCAGACACGTGGCATGATGTCCCACCCAATCACATTATCCTGAAACCAGGCCAAGCAGTCCCAACAATAACATCTTAATGCTGAGCGCAAAGCGAATCAGCTGTAAGCACCATTTCTTAAAGTCTTTCGTATGACGCGACCTGTGTTCCTACCCGTGAGACTACCCACCCCCGCATCCTAGACGGACGCTCTAACCACTATGCCACAGCAGCGAATGTGTACGTCTGTTAGTATGCACGTATGAATGAACATAAAAAGTTGTACTTTGATCTATAGGACAAACTATTAATAATTCCATGAGTAGAATAGTAGAAACGTATAGGAAATATATTTTAATTCAGTTTATAATGTTATTATGCCTGACCATATCATTCGTAAAATATGAAGAAAAAAAAAGATTCATCTAAAATTAATTCTTCCATAAGGCTTTGAACACTCATTCACCCAGTTACATCAATAACATACATTTCTGTGTCAGAGAATTCTTGTTTGTAATATGTTAGATATAGATGATTTTCATAGAGGACCATTTTGTTTATATTCTTGATATATCAAAATGTCTTTGTCCAGAGCTCCTTTGAATGAATTCACAATAATATTTTAGTCCAAAGTCAATGAGCACATTATAATTTCAACGAATAATTCAAAAGCATGCGTCCTCTCAAATTATATCTAAAGAAAATATTGAAATTGTAATGAATTAATTATTCAGTTATTCAACCTAATATATATATATATATATATATATATATATATATATATATATATATATATATATATATATATATATTTCACGACTCTACTCTCAATATTTTCCTATTCGATCACTTCCACGTGACATTTGTTAAAGTACATTCCACGTCGCAAAAGAACAGACCTAACTTAATCATCCAGTGGTAAATTACCCCTAACATACAAACAGGTTCTTTTTTCAAGAACTTCTTAAGATCGTAATATAGAACTCGAACCAGCGTTAAGAACGTATTTATAGATCATTGGTTGTGATCAAGAAGGATGTGTGTCTATGAATACAGTTTTATCGCTTTCTCAAAGCTAATAGGTATAACATTAAAAGCAATTAAAGTATTGGTCAGCGATATCAATGGGATTTTATTTAGTATGGGAATAGGTGATATCATAATATATTCTTATTATGAAGACTATGTTTTTTTAGGGGTTTGGTGGCATATCGTCTAAATGTGTTAAACCACACTTTTGATGTCTGAGCCGTATCTGGGATACGCCAACTGAATGCGTTCATCCTCATTATACATTGTCAATATTCACCTGCCTTTTACTGTCTAGAGTCTCAAATAACGCATTGAGTGCTGTGAATGCAAATGAGCATTTGTTTTCTACAAATCAGAACGCATATTTTCATACTCAATCTGATATTTATTTATTCTGCCCTTATGAGGTGGAAAGAGAGGTAACTCTTACACAAACGATGCATGTGATATTTGTGTTTGCTGGATTATACAGTATGGTTATTATCATCAACATACTGCCAGATAAATACACAAAAGGAAATATGTTCAGGAAATAGACAGATATGATATTAAATCAGTACAGACAGGATGGCAATATAAGACCAAACTTCACGAACCTGTACGTTACTGTTTTATGTCCTTTGCAACACATATGCAAAAAATCCCCTTCAGAGGGTTGATAGTAAGATTTTGATGCTAGTAGAAAATGTGAGACTTCAAGAGATTTTAAGAAAACTGGCAGACACCTTTCATTAATATCAAATTCATTTTAAAGATACAGAAATACTGATTGCGTTAGATACAATATAGCAAAAAGCACACCCCAAAAAGTAATTATTGTAATTGCCCAAACACGTTTGCTCTCAAACTGTTACGCTTAACTAAACAAAGACGATGAACACTCTTAACAAAAGTTGGATCAGTTTTAATTAAAGGACTTCAATAAAAAATATATTTGCGCCTCGTCGAGTAACTAAATATTTTGAAGTGTAAATATTGATATTTAACGTCGAAAACATATTATTTTAAAACTGCAAACAGTGCAGTGTATCTTGACCAAATATAATTGTTGAAACAATTTTTCATTTTAAATTAATAAGGTTGACGGTAACAAAATGTCGGTAAACGTCTGAGATGATAGAGTTTAAATTGAATCAATGTTCCATTATTTCTCTGTTAGATCCTCATCGGATTGATAAACATTTGCATATGTAAATAATTATATTTAAATTAGGCAAACCATTTTTAAAAGACATTATACTGTGTCAAATATATTAAATAAATAAACGCCAAGGGCAAAGTTCGGTTTCGCAAACTCTGCATTTCAATGAGAAACAAATTGAGGCAATACATCAACCGTTCGTCTAATTTATGCTAAAGCCATAGTGTTCGTTTTGAAGGCAATAAAGTCATTTCTCTGAATTTCTGGGATTAAAAAGAGACTTACATATCAAAGATTAGTTAGAAATACAAACATACATACATATATTCATACATCCATATATGCATGCAAGCAAGCTTACATGCATGCTTAAGTACACTTATACATACATACATACATACATACATACATACATACATACATACATACATACATACATACATACATACATACATACATACATACATACATACATACATACATACATACATACATACATACATACATACATACATACATACATACATACATACATACATACATACATACATACATACATACATACATACATACATACATACATACATACATGCATGCACATGCACATCCGCAAGGGGTCTCTATACCAAGCGAATCGAACATTCGCGTGGGTTCTTCTGAAGGTCCCTTGTTTTCCCCTGTCTCCATGGTCTTCTGGACTACAGTTATCAATTGGAAGTCTTCATAACACGCCAAGACCATGTCTACTTTTTTACTAATCAGTGAATGTTCTCATATTTCCAAACTTAACAATCGCAGGGTCTCACACCACGAAATGCAAATCAAAACTCAAACACCCAGTTAAAAAAACTTTTTTCTTAGTCCATCATAGTTTTTAGTTCAGCTGAAACATATTTTTTCCAAACCACATTTCACATGTGCCCTTCCACCAAACTGCCTTTACATAAATGGCATCTCCAAATAATGAAGAGCCTCTTCTAAATTATTACGCAGAACAAAATGTGAGTCCCTATTTTGAATGTTTCACATTGCAAGGCACAATCAATCAACACCTTTACATTAAAATAGGAAATATTTGCCTACATGCTCATTTGTGCTGTTCTTATCGGATCTCAAACTACGAAACTAATTTATGCCATCATAAAATCTCATGAATTCTGTACGCTGTAAAATCTGTGAATAGAAACTTGATTATTATTCGGGTTAACAAATATTTCCCCAACTCTTACTTCCCATAACAACTGATCAGTAAAATCTAACAAAACTATGAATTGAGACGTAATACAAATGATACACATCCTAGATTTACTACAACACATTGGTGAGGAGGTTTTGTAAGTTTGCTCCACAAGCTGGAAGTTGTTTCTGTATAAGGAAAGTACACTTAGAGTTGTAGTCTTGCATTAATAAATGTCTATTCGTTTCTCCTACTGTTGACGTATGGTTTGTAATATTCTATTTATACGTGAGTAATTGTTCCATCTTCATTTTATCATTTGCAATTATATGCTTCAGATATCTATGGTAGAATTTGTCAGTCGCCTCGTAATATCGATGGCGGGGATATGTTATGAGAAAGACGATTTTTCTGAACTTAAAATCTACAGTTTTTGTTCTGATAATCAACGGGGCTTTTATAGGTAGACGAAAAAGAACTACATCAATCTCTTGATATTAAAATAAGTTGATGTAGTTTATTCTATGGGTTTTTCTTGCTTTGATTTACTTTGCAAAATTAGATTTGTATATGACGGTTTCTCCTTGAGGTTTGCCATGTATCAAACCCAATGTATTACTAATATGGATGTTATTGTCAGATTTGTATCCTGTCTTTGTTTCTTCGACGAATCTCCGGATTTGTCGTATCCTGTTCCCATATACCTTATACCGAACATGTCTACGCACAAGATGTCCACAAACAAAGAAGACATTTTGTGATATTTTTCCCTTGAAATGCGAATTAGTGTCCCATTTCTGATTTTGAAGATGACAGCCAGTGCTTTTCTCCTTTTCTTTTTCTGAATCATTTCTACAAAATAGACATGGCATTATATCCAAGTATAAATTTATCTCTCACCATTGTCCTTTCTGTCTATTTCTGGAGACAATTTCATATACAAAAAAAAGCCTTTATAACTCCTTTGCAAAAAGACAGAACTATGCCTGTAATTTCAAGCTTTATGTGGGTGATTATTCCTAAGACTGCTACTACTTCTACTGCTGCTGCTACTACTACTGCTACTACTTCTACCACTATTACTACTACTACTACTACCACTGCTACTAACAACTATAACTATAACAACAATAACAATGATGCTGATGATGACGATGATGATGATGATGTTAATAGTAATAATAACAATAAAGTTGTTAAACAGCATATTGTCTATAAAATAATACATTCTACGAAGAAAATGAACGAAAATATAGGAGAAAACTGTATTAGTTAAGGTTACATAACATATAGATGTTTTCTATCATAACCTTCTTCTCGTGTCTAGTTACGAGAAGGAAGAAAGTTCAGCATTCATAAGAATAAGGTGTCACTTATGAAGGTGTAGATACGGTTACATCTTTTTGTATCTAAAGATACAGCATGTAAATTTATTTATGCTGAAACTACATACAATGCATATTACAATACTTATTAAATAGTTCTTCCACAATCTAGTATTTCATTTGTCCATTCATTTTTCTGCATTTTTGAATACAAGTGATTTAAATATTCAAAGAGCCTAAAATTCAATAACTGTAATAAATGTATTTTATTTTATTTATTGTAAGGTAACGACCTGAAAAAGATCTGTGAATGTTATACTTATTATTTAAAGAATATATGTTTATTCTCAATTAAATTATAACATGAAGCTAGTAATTATTTCAAACAAATACTAATGAACATCGAAGATGTAAAATATTTCATTACGTTATGATTGTGGCAGAAGGGAAATCAATAATATTATATTATAAATATAATAACATCAATTCAGTAAAATATTAAATCAGTAAAATATTTCATAGTAGAAAAGAGAACTCACTATTACGTTTTATTGATGAATTAAAAATAATTCAAAAGAATACCACAACTCACTATAAAATTTTTAACTTTCAAAAGCGAGTATAAAGCATAATTTTCTTAACTGTAAGAAATAAACATGACACTTTTCTAAGCCTGGAATCGCACTGAGACCAAAGCAGCCCAAAGCCTTTTAAATATTCTAGAGGCTGACTTACCACGAGTGTTTCATCCAAGGTCAAAAGATGTCTGTCTAAAAATCACGCGTTTCTTGCGTGCTAGTCAAAGACAGCTTTAGTTTTATATCAAGTTTTAGGGGAAAAGGAAAATGTGAGTGTGTGGTCAGTATTTTTCCTAAGTACGACCTTTTGGATCATACATTGTCCATAACCTTCCAGTTGTAAGTGGTCATTCACATTGTGAACTTAATTAATTTAATTAATTCCCTAGGGTGATTATCAATTACTTTGTTCCCAACATCACAACGCAATTTAATAAGGTTTTATTGATTGAATGGTGAGATAGAACATTATTCGTGGCTTCTATCCGATGGTGAACCATTGAACTGGCTTATTAATTAGGCTTTTTCCATTACCAAGTGAAAGCTGAGGAAACAACAATAATGCTTAATCTAAATTCATTTCAATGTCCTACTATAGTCAGGATTTGAATTTTGATTGGACCACGCTTCTCCTACAATCCAAATCAATATCAAAGCACTATCTTAAATTTGGATGTTTTTGTCTTCCAATAACTAGAGATTTCAATATGTTGAACACAAATTAATGTTTTCGTTTCTTTCTTTTAAAATTGATATCTTGATAATACCTCTTGGTTAAATTAGCCGAGACCTCGAGGCTAGTAAAAAAAATAATAAATATACGAGGATGAAGAAAGAAAAAATACTAAAAATCAACAATTACAATGCTTAGGTAGATGAAAAAATTACAATGCATTGGTAAGTTGATAAATTGCAAAAAGGCAATGAGAACAATGTTCATTGCAGTACATATTGTGAAATTCAAAAACGAATACAATAAAATGTATAATAATCAATTAACTGTAAGGTACATTGACAATGCACCAAAATAGATATGATAAAAGATACATGGAAAAATGTACCATAAAATGTGTAATAAGGAGCCAATATAAATTGCAAAAGAGATTACAATAACACAAGGAAGTAAACATTTAAAAAAAAAACAAAATACAATGCACTGACAAAAGTTCAGAAATAGGAAAAAAACAATTTACCGTGTCGTACCTCGATGAGGAATGAAGAAAAACAATATATTAAGAAAACATTAAAATATGCATTGTGACAGAATAATATGTAATGTGACGTCAGTATAGTAAAGAAATGATTTTATTCAAGGCAATCTTACGAAAACACTATTGACACATTCAATGAAATTCAAGTACAATAGTGAGTTCTGCAATGAAGGAAAAAATATGTTTCTTTTATATTATTATTATTTATGATTTATGTTGGTTTTTATATATTATGTTGGGGTTTTTATACTTTAGTTTACCCCTTTTGTTATTATTTTATTATTATTTCTATTTTACTTTAAATAACGTCAGCAGAACATAATTAAGATTGCTGTGTAAGCGCTAGGTTAGTCGGTGAAGTCAGTAACTTCTGTTAATTTATCTGAACAATTATATTCCGTTTAATGTCATAGACCTAGGATCATGCGCTCAATAGAATGGCGTGTTCATAATATTGAAGTGATACTCCTTATTAATAGGATATGAATTATGACTTCCCTATATATTATTTCATACATGAGACAACTAATATTTTAATTTACGAAGATATCTAAAATGTGTGGCATAATGCAGTATGATCTCTTGTAAACCAAGTAACTGTATAATGTTTGTTCGTGATGCTTTCATTAAACTAGAATTAATTAACACGTCTTGAATGTCATCTGGACAACTGAGGTATGTAGCGCAATATATAGGTCACGATGTTTACTTGTTACTATAAAATATATAAACAACGATGCGGATTCCTTGGCGTTCTGGAATAACATATGTAATCGATAGATACGATCGTTCAATTTGATTCATAAATTTCATTAAAACATGCTGTGAAATCAGAATAGTAAGTGAACCCGCCTGCTGAAAATTTCGCTATATGACTAATTTGCTGAGTCTCAACCGTTTGAGCTGCAATCCTTTCTTCTATTTTCTAATATTCTTCACGATTATTTTCGACAATGTCAAGCATGGCTTGCTCTAATAGTATAAGCGTTTTGAATGTGGACCAAAAGCCGTTAACATGTTCTAATTCTATTATCATCTCCCTATCGAGTAATAACACCGAAAATTTAAATTTCATTCTTCTGTTGCTTTAACATATTTGTATAACTTGCTAAATGTTGTGATGTTTTCATTGTCAGCATTCAAAATAGATATTTACCTATTTTATCAATGAAGGGCAAACTTCTCTCATGATACGTTTGAAGAATGCAAAACACCTTTCTGAATTAACTAATTCATTAATGAGATTGTTATATTAAACTGCATATTCCTTGTAATTCGTATTGACTTTAAGTGTGAAAGAATATCATTTATGTAGCTACTTTTGACATCTCTGTGTCAATATTCGATAAATTTGACTGAATAATTCCTTCAAAGCCTGATTTGAAAGTGCGAATCCACTTATCGGCTGAATCATAAAATAGTGGGAGTGGCTAGAGATAACCTTTAGCGTAAATTGATTTTGTTCTGTTACTGAGGATCCTGAATTCAGAGTTTTAAAAAAAGAATACAATCCTACAACCAAATCCATATTCCATCCATACCTTAAAGAAAAAGAAAGAGGTTGAGAGGTTTGGATCCAGAAAGAAGAAAACGAGATAGAAGGTATGAAGAAAGAATGGAATGGAGGATAGGACTATAATCATTTCTCCCATTTACAAACAAAGTTTCTTCTGAATTTCGTATTGAATTCAATTACGAAATATTCGACCTAGTCGTGTACGACGTGTATTCGATTGTGTGCGATTTGTAGGTGTACATAATGTTTGCCAATACTAGTCCTGTAAGACGATTATAAAAAGTTAATATCAGCTTGTAGTTCTTGGTTTCTTTATTATTTATGTGTTATTTTACTCCTTTTTGGTACTTTTTTATTTATTTTTTTATTTTGCATAACATCAGCATAACATATTATCAGTGACTACGGTTATTATTTTGCTTCAGCGAAGTGTTGTAAAAAGAACTCTCATTATTATGGATAGTACTTGTAAACCAATATTGAATTTATCTTCTTATTACATACATAATATCATTAAATACAAGCGACATTGAGGTAAGAATGCTTGCTTAGAGAACCTTGCAAGAATTTGGTATTAATCAAGAGTAATGAAGGTGAAAATATTAGTGTTATGTTAATCCTACTCTAATAACCATAACGTCTGTTCATTTACAATCAAACCTTGACCTGTGTGTGTATGAAATTGCATTTAATCGAACCTATGAGCAGTAAGTGAAAATTTCATTAAAATCGTAAAACTGAATCGACATGATTTAGTGCATCATTAAAATTGTAAAACTGAGCGTGTATTACTGACATTACCTATGACGTACGAAAAGGAAATGCATCACCGTTATCGTTTCAAACAAACTTTACTCAGAAGTTGATCATATGCAGGGCAATAGCTGTTTCAAAAATTCATATGTAGAGCAATCTCTCTGCTTCAAATATTCAATATGCAGGTCATTAGCTGCTTAGAAAACTCTGTGTTGAACAATCGCTCAGACACTTTAACTATAGATAAACGTACAAAATAACACTACAACATCATTTGATGCTGCAAAACCATAGAAGGAAATTCTGTTCTAACTGGATTGAAGACATACCTTTGGCGTTTTGCCAAGACAATACCATATGGTATACATTCATATGATTTCATATGAAACACGTGAGAGAAAATCTCAATAACATTATCGAACAACATTGAGCTAACAAAACAAACAACTTCTGCATCTATGTTTGAAACGGCATAGCGGAAAGAACTATGCTCCTTAAGATAGGCAAATACGGTACGATCGATTATGTGTGATAGTAGCGGAACATGTATAATGTAGCTTGAGGTGTCAAGACGAGTAGGTTTGATCTTTGATATAAATGCTTAGTGCATGGAATGAAACTTAAAGGTTCATTCACACTCTCTGTAGTAGAAATCTTAGCAACTCTGATGTATGTTAATAACAGTAAGTATAACAATGTTATTTACTCAATAAAAAATGAAATATAGAATAATTTAGATTAGCGTTGTTAATCGTTTGAAACTTACGCACTAACTTTCATTATGACAAGATAACTCTGCTTGTTGTTTAGATGTTTTCTATCATAACCTTCTTCTCGTGTCTAGTTACGAGAAGGAAGAAAGTTCAGCATTCATAAGAATAAGGTGTCACTTATGATGGTGTAGATACGGTTACATCTTTTTGTGGGGAAGCTTTGGCTACGAGAAGGTAACAAGAACATGTAAGAAATAGACATGACACTCTTCTTGAGCCAGGAATCACACTCTGTAAGAAATAGACATGACAATCTTCTTGAGCCTGGAATCGCACTTTATTGACATATATATATATATATATATATATATATATATATATATATATATATATATATATATATATATATATATATATATATATTCTAAAGATACAACATGTAAATTTATTTATGTTGTAACTACATACAATACATATTACAATACTTATTAAATAGTTCTTCCACAATCTAGTATTTCATTTGTCCATTCATTTTTCTGCAGTTTTGAATACAAGTGATTTAAATATTCAAAGAGCCGAAAATTCAATAACTGTAATAAATGTATTTTATTTTATTTAATGTAAGGTAACGACCTGAAAAAGATCTGTGAATGTTATACTTATTATTTAAAGAATATATATTTATTCTCAATTAAATTATAACATGAAGCTAGTAATTATTTCAAACAAATACTAATGAACATCGAAGATGTAAAATATTTCATTACATCATGATTGTGGAAGAAGGGTCCTCAATAATATTATATTATAAATATAATAACATCAATTCAGTAAAATATTAAATCAGTAAAATATTTCATAGTAGAAAAGAGAACTCACTTTTACATTATATTGATGAAATAAAAATAATTCAGAAGAATACCACAACTCACTATAAAATCTTTAACTTTCAAAAGCGAGTATAAAGCATAATTTTCTTACCTGTAAGAAATAGACATGACACTCTTCTAAGCCTGGAATCGCACTGAGACCAAAGCAGCCCAAAGCCTTTTTAATATTCTAGAGGCTGTTTTATCACGAGTGTTTCATCCAAGGTCAAAAGATGTCTGTCTAAAAATCACGCGTGTTTCTTGCGTGCTAGTCAAGGACAGCTTTAACTTTATATCAAGTTTTAGGGGGGGATAGAATGTGAGTGTGTGGACAGTATTTTTCCTAAGTACGACCTTTTGGATCATACATTGTCCATAACCTTCCAGTTGTAAGTGGTCATTGACATTGTGAACTTAATTAATTTAATTAATTCCCTAGGTTGATTATCAATTACTTTGTTCCCAACATCACAACGCAATTTAATAAGGTTTTATTGATTGAATGGTGAGATAGAACATTATTCGTGGCTTCTATCCGATGGTGAACCATTGAACTGGCTTATTAATTAGGCTTTTTCCATTACCAAGTGAAAGCTGAGGAAACAGTAATAATGCTTAATCTAAACTCATTTCAATGTCCTATTATAGTCAGGATATGATTATTGATTGGACCACGCTTCTCCTACAATCAAAATCAATATCAAAGCACTATCTTAAATTTGGATGTTTTTTGTCTTCCAATAACTAGAGATTTCAATATGTTGTACACAAATTAATGTTTTCGTTTCTTTCTTTTAAAATTGATATCTTGCTATATATAATCCATAAAGTAATAAATTTACATATAATTCTAATAACGTCATGAATTTACAAAATGCAAAATGCTTACACTATTCTCCACACAGCCTAAAATTGTACATCCACGTTGTCAATAATTATTTGCATTATCAGCGTGCAATATTACAGATATCTTAGAATCAAATAAAAGTGTAGTAGACACACCATTTAACCTTCGTTTAAAGGTCATTTCATTTGTGGTAAATGATTTCTTTATTTTTGTTTCTAAGCATAAGATACGAACATATCATTTGCACCTGGAACAAATTGTATTTTCTTGGTACTTTTACCAACTATGTTGATTGCCTATGTTCAGATTTAACTTATCTGGAACAGAAAATGTAGCATTGGTTGCTTTAAACTGCATTATACTTTTCGTTGAGAATCATTTTTCAAAGATAAACTATAACACTTTATATACTATGAATCAGTTCCAGCACGACACAACATAGACCCATCGCTACCTCCGCATTAAGCGCTGGCAGATTAAAGTCCAAGTTGCTTGTGTTTTTTATTAGTCCTAACAAAATGCATTAGTCCAATATGGATCGATGTGATTTGCAGTTGGATTCAGCATATAAGGAAGTATATATGGTAAATAAATGTTTCCTAAATCTAACGGTCAGTCTGACCCATGCATATTTTAATGGCATCATCTTTATTCTTCATTTCATTTTCTCAAGAAAGTCCAATAGTTTGATACAACTAATAGAGGTGTGCATGAGAGAAATCTCTTAGAAGGGTTATCTTATTATTCAGGATTATCATGTGAGAACACCATATGTATTTAAAGATAAGACACGCTCCATTACAATCTTCTAAAAATATGCTATTTAACACATAATTATCATTATTGTCACAATAAATAATAATTTATATGTATTGCCACCAAGAGCAAGTAAACGACTACGAATAAATATCGTCTAAACCGAGTGTTGGCAACCTACAGCACGCGTGCCACAAAGCTGCACGTCAAGAGGTTTTGTGTGGCACGCCAATGTCAGAACAAATCTCGATTTCAACAGTGTTACTCTCATACTGATGGTTCGTTCATTTGTTGCTGTTGATGTTGTTGTTGTTGTTGTGCTTAACGCCATTTTTCAGCACACGATAGGCTATACATGGCGGCCAGTACTAATGGTGGATGAAGAAACTGGGAAATCACCGGAAAGAACCACTGACTCACGAGAAGCTACTGGCAAGCTTTCTCACATATCCACATTCGCCTAATCCTAGAGGAACACACGGAGACAGAGGTGAGATGGCTGTGATCCTTACCGGATAGCGTTTTAGACCACTCAGCCACTCTGGGCCGTTCGGGGACGTTCATTTGTAACTGATCAGGAAAAAAAAATGGCACTCTATGTAAAATAGGTTACCGACTCCTGGTCTAAACCTAGACAATTTGAAAATCAATCGAAAATCTTGATAACTAAATTTTGTTTTAAAGACAGAAAAATTTTATACAGAATCTTTATAAATAAATGTAGACCGAGTGTACAGTCGAAACACCTTATCCGAAGCATACTCTAATGCACCTTTAAATTTTAAGTTCTATTTATTTTTATTTCACTAATGAGATCATGTCTCAAGTATAAATAGTACATACCGTGCATAAAATCTGCACCATTTGCAAACACTACAGAACAATAACTAAGTTGTTTTTTCTTCAGTTTATTCCTAAAAAACAAAAAAAACTACATTAAATCACACCCATTGAGAGAAAATTTGGGTCCGTACTGATTGCGGTTCTATCAGCATTAATAAGGCAGAATATATATAAATAAAATTTCCTTCACATACCGGTCAGCATGACCCATAATTATTTTTTTCAAGGGTTGCCCCTTGTAATCACAACTGGTTTATTTCCAGTTAAAACAAGAAATTTCAGTATTGTCAATTGTCTGCATTGTCCAAATTGAACAGAATCTACAATTTCGTATAGGGAATATATTCCAAGAAAGAGAACCTGTTAGTTAAAGACTGTCATGGGCTTATATTCAAGAACGAAAGAGCAGTTGTCAGAGAGTATCATGGGAAAGTATTCAAGAAAAAAAAGAGTAGCTGTCAGTTACAGAGTGTCATGGGAAAGTATTCAAGAAAGAAAGAGAACCTGTTAGTTACAGACTGTCATGGGCTTATATTCAAGAACGAAAGAGCAGTTGTCAGTTAAAGAGTATCATGGGAAAGTATTCAAGAAAAAAAAAGAGTAGCTGTCAGTTACAAGGTGTCATGGGAAAGTATTCAAGAAAGAAAGAGTAGCTGTCAGTTACAAAGTGTCATGGGAAAGTATTCAAGAAAGAAAGAGTAGCTGTCAGTTTCAGAGTGTCATGGGAAAGTATTCGAGAAAGAAAGAGTAGCTGTCAGTTATATAATGTCATGGAAAAGCATTCAATAAAAACGATTAGATGTCAGTTACAGAGCGCCATTGACAGAAATTCAAATTGGAAAAAGAACCTAACAGTTATATTGCAACGGAAATAAATTAAAATAGGAAAAATAAAGTGTGTTTAAAAAGCCATTGACGGATAATCAAGTAGGAGAGAGAAGGTTTTGGTTAATGATTGTTATGGAGAGAAATTTAAATAGGATCGAGAAGATGTTAGTTACAGAGTGCAACGGATAGAAATTCAGTTAGTAAAGATAGGATGTTATTTAAGGATTGTCATGGAAAGAAATCCGAATGATTATATATTGTTACCACTTTAATGAAAATATATTAATGCTCAGTTCATCACTTAAATTAATATTTAATATTATAAATAAATGGTAGACAACTGAAGCACAGTGAATGACTTTGCTAGATAAGCCAGATTAATGTGGTCCGTACAAATTTTGGACATTATTTCTTTCTTATTTCAGAAGAAAGTATACATTTTCAAAATATTTACATATAAAATGATTATACATTTAATAATTAAACTATATGTAATGCACAATAATACTCCACTAAAGTTATTCCTAATTCATATGTGTTGTTGACAATACAAAACAAGGTTATGTAGTTTATTGCACATTTCTAAACCAATTCGGACAAATGTTGTTCGTCACTAGTTTGTAATTCAATGTTATTTATACAAGAATTTTATTTCGTGAGATCAACGCACCATTTGTCACCTGACGTACTCTTGTTTGAAGGAAATAATACAATTTGAAGAGCTATGTAAACGAGGAACAAATTTTTGTCCATTCTCTGCAAATCATTATCTAAGGATGCATTGTGTAAACTTTCATAAGGTTAAAGTTCTTTTTGAGAGCAGGTTTATGTCTAGTATGTTGCTCTTTGTCATCACAATTGAATAATTTTAATGACCATTGGCCATCCTATGTATAAAGTATAATAATCCAAGTAAGACAAAGTCAATCTAGCTACTCATAAATAATAATTAAACGCTTTTGTTGCTAGACCTATTTATGGTCTTATCTGATGTCATCTCTGTTTTGCATACATACACTGTAATGTCTTCCTTGCCAATATAAACTCTGTATAGTACCTACATTGGCCACAGAAATGCCCTGTAATATTTGTATAGAGGATCTCAAATGGGTAATGATTTAATATTGAACTTATGAAACGATATGAATATTGTTCAGCTTTTGGCAGCCTTGGCACACACACCCCACCTATTTATAATAACAGACTTTTAATCCATATCTAATTTTCATTATTAAAAATAACATGGCTTTTAGAGTATTCATGTAAAGCAGTTTATATATATATATATATATATATATATATATATATATATATATATATATATATATATATATATATATATATATATACAGAGAGAGAGAAAGAGAAAGAGAGAAAGAGAGAGAGAGGGAGAGGGAGAGGGAGAGAGAGAGAATCTTTGAAACACTGTTATACATAATTAGAAAAAGTCATATAGATAATATCAGATATAATATCAGATACGGTACAACATTTCAAGGTGTTCGTGATCAGATTTGTTAATTAGAGCAAGGTTTGTGACAAGCAGGAGTTACAGGGACAAAGCAAATCATACTGTCCAGCATTGCCTACGGTCTTTCTTGGTAAGGAACAATGGTATAACCAAATTTTTGAATGTCGGCATGACTAAACATCTTAGTGCATTGACCATGTAACCCACTATATCCAGCACTTTAGCTTCTGGTGCATGAATGTGTAAAGTTGGGTATGTGACACTGTAATGTAATTTTTTCGGGTAAATATTACTTTTTTCAGCAGCTTAATGGTCAATGTACGGGTTAAAAATTTAGTATATGTCGTGAAGAATTTTTTGACTTATAGTTTAGCTATCACATTTTCTAAATAATGTTTGGTATCTCTTTCTGTGTTTGTACCTTTCCTGATAGAAGGCAGAAAGTAAACGGAAAATAATTAAAGCAATCTTTAACATTATTATGAGAGTTGCCCATTTTTTATATGACCAAATAGAGTTATGTAACGTACTATCGAACGCAAGATGTCAAAAATGTATATTTTCTTTCTGATAAATATACACTGGTATATTGGGAGAGGAGTACATCATTTACGGTTTTTATCTACAAATATATTAAATCTTATATTTTATGTAATAAATTTGTAGAACGTTTAGTTGATCCTTTTCAATATACTTTATTTTCATTAGTATTAATGCCACTTTATTTCTCTTTTCATTCATTTAATACATGATGCGAGATTTAGATGTACGATTTGCTAACCCCAATGTGTACTGTTTGATTA
This sequence comes from Potamilus streckersoni, assembly GCA_016746295.1. NCBI lineage: Eukaryota > Metazoa > Mollusca > Bivalvia > Unionida > Unionidae > Potamilus > Potamilus streckersoni. The sequence continues at coordinate 591,947 of JAEAOA010000896.1, read as the reverse complement.
TTTGATTCATTAAATCATTTTTCTGTTTGAGTACTAGCTTTGAATCCGTATGGGTGTGTTTTTGAGGTTTTGATGCACACAGCTATATAGAATTTTCATGCTGATAAACATCTCTTTCCAAACATTTATTATATCCATTCAGTTGTTTTACTTACCACTTCATGTCCTCTACATCACCTATTTTATCATCTTCAAAAATGAATATAAAGATGTCTTACAACATATTTTTCTATTAGGTCAGAACAATAAATAGTTGAAAGAATAAAATAGCATCACTTTCATTGATATATCGAAAGTGACGAATGCTGTTTCATTTTCTCTTTCCGTTAATGGATTTGCAAGAATTCTTTTTGTGCGTGAAATAAATAAAATATATGTATATTGTGTAAGCTGTATCGCAAGCCTCGTTTACTTTAAATGAGTTTCGTATACGTCTCTTGGTATATCAATGATCCCGTGAGATCTATTTTCCAAGTTTTACATTGTTTTGTAGGGATAAAAATTATTTGGTTAAAATAGACAAAGCTTGTTGACTGCATTCCTTTCTCTTGCTATTATCGTACGAGCCTACACGTAACAATTGGTAAAAGGTCTAAACTGATGCATCATTACGTGTGCATAATATGCTAAAAAAAGCGGTAGTCATATAATATGACCATTGATCAGATTGGACAGATTTGTCAAGGCGAAATAGTGCATGAAACAACAATTAAACAAATTTTATCAAAACGTTTACCATTGTTATGGTATTAATAATCTCTCAAAGGACTGGCCATTGGAAATCTTATTGACGCTCACATTATGCTCAACAATAATTTTTTGTCAGATTTGGCCATATGGAAATGGCCTACACAACCTACCAAGCTGCTCTTCGAATGCAAGAATAAGATACTCATGCGCCTTAGGTATCTTCTAATTGGATTTTCCTACCATTTTACAAGTGTGACAAGAAATATAATATTTAGAAACATCACTTTTATTTCTCGCCCAATACAAATGAGTCAAGATCCTTTGACGAGTTATATTGACCACTAAATAACCATGATATTGGTTAGACTAAGTGCCTGTCTATACGACTAAGGAGAACAAATTGGACAGCTCACTAACCACTCAGCAGGCTTCTTAAGTGGTCTTCATGTTTTTAAGAAAATTACATGCCGTTACCTCTGTGGCTTCCGTTTTGCTATTAGCTCTCTAAATGACCCACGATATATAGTGACCTTTTTATTGTTCAACAATGTGTGATTGTTATTTGTCACCCTGATTAGAACAGAGATAATGCATAGGTAAAAGAGAATTGATAAACACTTTCTGATTGCTCATTGCTAGAAGCAAATGCGACATTTTCAAAAATCTAATCAATAGATGTGTGTCATCTAAATAAATGAATTTCTGATCATTTTTTTTAAAAAGCTATTTTACCAGAGATTTAGCAACTGTACAAACATGATACAAAGCAGAGATTTTATTTTTCAATAGAATCAAATTCTTAATCCAAACAAGGCGTCATCTTTGCTAATCCCCAGCTAAAAAGGTAGGTATAAGCTCTAATCTACCTGTCTTAAAAATATTGCCGCGGCAATGTGCTTGAATTCTAAAGATATTGCGGATTATACCGTCCTTGTGTTTTCAAAGGAAGCTTTTTAGGCGACACAGAACTTCGGGTTCCATTGGGTCTCAAGCCTTCATACGTTGGAGATGGAATTAAGACTGTAGGCGAGGCAGTCGTAGTCGAAAGAAGAATAGTCGTGGTAGAGAAGTAGATGAGGCAGAGAAGAGTCTAGAGGAATAGGAGGAGTGTAAAGAAAGTCGATGAGGAGAAGAAATTTGGTGAGGCGTTGAGGAGGGAGAGGAGAAGGAATTGGGAAGCAGCAGGGAGGGCGAACCCTACAAATTTTTGCGACAAAATCGATTAAATCCTCAGAATGCTAAATGGAGCCTTCCTACGAAATCTCATATTTTAACCAAAAAAAAATAAAGACCCCATTTTACAAATGGAGCCTTAGCGATTTTATCGTAAATATGTTGTCATAACCACCCTCAAAATTACTGCCATCTACGTCGCAAATATGTTGTCATATCGCCCCCCGCTGAAAGGATTTCAGGGTTAATACAAATTATTTAACTAAATATTTGTTAGCTTTTCACAAACAGACTAATCGATAATACTTCACCACGTAGATCAATTAAATTATTTGACTGATCGGTGTGTGTAAAAGTAATTCTAGTTAGCGAATCATTTTTGACATTGCATATAGACTGGATTAGTGGGATTTTCAACAAATAAAAATCCTGGGGGGGGTGTTGGTGCAAATGAATAAAGAATGTAAACTTGTCGGGCTTGATTTGATTGTTCCATATTAATTTGATAACTTCCTTCGATTACATCACACGTTAAATTAAGCGCGATCACTGATGAAATATCCACATTGTTCGGTGCGACATGTCTACCGTCGCCGTCGGGAGAATTATTGTGAGTCAATATAGTTGGTTTGGGTTGTTTATTTTCCCATTCGTCATGAATTATTCTGAATCCCTCGTCGATGGCCGCTCTAAGATTTTTCTTCAATTCTGATATGTTATATCCTGGTAGTTTAAACGTTGGAATATCTTCAACGGGGATTTTATATTTCTCTGCAAAAAATTTACTTAATTCAGGATCATCTGCTATTCCTTGAATGCTTCGAGAATGATATTTTTCTGCGTCATCGATAATTTTATTACATGTAGCTACCACGCTGATGAATTCGTCTTTAGTGAGAGAACCGGATCTTAGAGATACTAGCAGTAATGAAAGATCATTATTTATCGCTGAGAATTTATCAGTAATACGACGTTCACCTAACTCCTCATTAAAGTTTTCATTCAACTCTTTTTTCAATTTCTCCTTCACCTTTTCATCCCTCTCTTCCTTTAATCTCCTCATCCTCTCCTTTATGATCTTAGAAAAAATACTAGCCGCGACTCCCGCGATCGCCTTGCTAAAGAGATCAGAAGATGTATTCCTGCGATTTCTATTACTTTCTACTGGATTTTCAGGTCCTATTTCATCAGTGACGTAATCAGATTTTACAGGCTCGGGCGTGGAATTACCAGCACTTCTAGGTGGATCTTCGGGCCATCCTAATACTGTTCTTATTGAACTGTTATAAATATCTACAACATACCCAGGGGAGCTTATTTCAATTGTAGATGATAGTGTTGGTTCATGAACTGTTATCGCAATTTTTCATTCCCTTCTAGTAATGGATTTTATTCTACGTTGTAATTCATTATAAATTTGCTCAATTTGATAGGACCCAGTTGGCATTGAAACAACGTTCCAATCTGGAGTGTCATCTTTTTTATTTCTATATGCAAATACCAGAGAATTATTAGGACTCTGACCACCAAATGGAACCGATCTGATATTAGGCCAACTATGATACACTCGTAATTTTGCCAACGCAATTTCCTTTACTGAAACAGGGGAAGGAAAATTCACACTGAATTTAGGGTTTGTTGAAGATATTGATATCATGCTTGTTTTCCGCGGAGTGGTATTTTCTGCTATCCGCTGAAGTAGTTGAAACTCTTGCGACATTATTATTATTATTTACAATGTCTAATTTTGCAATAGATGATAAAACGCTAGCGTTTTTAATCGTAGTATCATAAATACGTATCATCGCGGAGAATTCGTCTTCGGTAATTATCGTATCATCAATCGAAAATGACATCAACGAGGATAATTGTGAGTAACCGTTAGATACTGCTTGATGTTTTACTATATAGTCGTTAAGTTGTTCTTGAGAACAGGATGATATTTTTTTAGTAATAGCATTTGCAATTCCAGCAAATGTTGTCACCGCGGAAATAGCAATTGGGACAGCAATCGGAGCTACCATTGTTACTGAAGATAGTAAAATACCAGCACCGGCCATTATACCAGATACCGAGTATACTGTAACATCAATTGCGGTAATTCTCCTGCAATACTTTTTAATTTTTATTTCATACTCATCAATGAGTGTTTTGAGTTTTGTTAAAAACTCTTTGACGGTATCATAGCGATATTGCGATGATGGAATCATATTATTTTAAAATCTCAAGTGGTTTCTAATTGTTAAAAATTCTAATTCAGATCAGCTACAAACTCCATGTACCATACAAATGATGTCTTATTTAAATTAGGATCAGTGCTTGTTATTGTAAACCGTTTGTATTCACCCACGTCAATAGTCGTTGAAATCACATTGTTGTATCATATGAAGTCGATGATGATATATTAAACTGGTTCAGTGACACTATTGTTAATCGATAAATACCCGGCTTTGACACAGTGAGAGTTATTGTATTCTTATTAGGTTCCCAATCTAATGATCCAGAGAAAACTGTGTATACCATATTTATGATATTCCTCTCATGAGGAATTTTTATTTTTTCAAGTAGCGGAAGATTGTCTGTTTTAAACTTTGTAATATCCTCGATAGATTTTTTAATATTACTAATGTTATCTCTAATAATATTAAATCCAGCATCATTAATATTTTTAATATTGGATTTAATTTCATCAAAATTGGATTTAATTTCAGCGAGAGATGGAGAGGTTACCGCTGGTGTTCCAAAAAATCTATTAATCCTGTTAATTTCATCAAAATTGGATTTAATTTCAGCGAGAGATGGAGAGGTTACCGCTGGTGTTCCAAAAATTTATTGATAATATTTCTACGAAGGGAAGTATACGTTGTTATATGTTTTTCAAGTTCTTCATTTAAATTTTTTAATGCATCTGTGATTGTAGAAACAAATACACCTGGTTTGAGTTTTCCATCATTTGAATATAACGCTATTGTATCTTCAACGACGTCACGTCTTCGTATTAAGACATCATCCAATGAAACATTACTAGATTTCAATTTGCCCTGGCGATCTTGAAATACAACTATTTCCCCAGGATCAACACTTGACAAATTTAATGTCTCGGCGATTTCATCTTCGATTACTTTTTTTACATTTTCGACAGCTAATTTACTATCGTTTTCTGTTTTTTTTTTTTACTCTGATAAAGGTCGTCCCCAAATATCAATCATTATACGAAAACGCTAACGTTTTTCTAAATCATAACGCTATCGTTTTTGCCATTGCCCACTAGTATATTTATTAACAACAATTTGTGGTGGTTTCCTTGGAAATCTAGATATCTCTGCAAGGACGTTTAATACTTCACGACCGCATATCGGTGGATCATTTAACTGTTGTGCTGGTGGCGTGGAATAAAAAATTGGAGATGACTTTGTTATTGTGGATACATATCGCATGAATTCTTTTGGTGGAGCTAAACCATATAAATCAAAATATACAATTCCACGTGGATCAATTGCATATGCGACCCAATGAGTTCCTTTTCCGCTGATGTTATCAAGATTGATAATACCCGTTTCATTTTTCATTGGTTTTGACGGTAATTGATCTCTCATGAAAACTCCTCTAACGTTTTTTATTGATAATGATTTTACAGCATCAATTAAATCAAAATTGGACATTGGTGAAAATCCTAGGGATTTTTCCACTAATAAGCCGTTCCTGGTATTCTTAGGCCCGTGCCCTTGTACCAATTGTGTGGACTTCCTGGTAGTCTTAGACCCTTTCCTTTTTTATAGCCTTTCCCAGTAGCTTTTTTCCTGGCCATTCCTGCAGCAGTACCAACGGTTCCTAACGCTGCCGCCTTCGCAACCGCTGAGGCAGCCGCTGCAATCAATGCTGGAATAGCAGCTAACAGCGGAAATATACCACCTGATTTTATCATACTGGCGATTGCTGCTTTCGAAAAATCAATTTGAACTCCTCGTTTGTTCTTTAGCGCATCATTGAAATGTTTTATTTAACGATCTGTCAATGATAATTTATGTGCACCACCGGACATTTGAGTGGATTTCAGCGTTATTGTGATTCCACATTCTTTAGCAGACTTTGATTTCAATTTCTTGACCTGACCATCAGTCAACTGGACATTAACAATACTATATGTCATTCTATTCTAAAACGTAATTTACACTTTTAATTGATCTTATTGTGAAAATCTTAACTACATGTTTTCTACTGGTGCATCAATAAGTCTCATTCGTCCGCCAGTTCCTTCTAACAACATTGATTTATCACTGAGAATTATAGCAACTGCTCTATAATCAGCTATACCAGCAGGGCGTTGTACCCGAGCTTGGAAGTATATATCCACAACAGATTGTCTCATCATGTCAAGATGTTCCAATGAAAAGTAATAAATCGGATAGTGTTTTTCAAAATCAATTTGCGATATTTGCAAACCAGTTTCAACATTTTGATCACGACCCATATACGACAATATTCTATGATATACACGTGCTACGTTGTTGTTTTCATAATTAAGCTGTACAATCTCTGCTGGCTCTTGTTGTCCGTTTATTCTCAACGAAACTTCACTTACTCCTAATTTATCAAATACCATATGGCTAGATAATTGACGACCCATTCGATTTGCATCCAGTAACGCTATAAAGATATGACGTGGAGCTGAAACACCTTGTTTTGATGCTAAGTGCCATGTAAATGTGTTATCTACATTATCCTGCTTTATATCAGTCGTTGTTGTTAGCCAACTTAGTAATGACTTTCCACCTGTGTCCATAAACGATAGTAATTGTTTCTCTATTGTAACTGCTGGTGTCAAGATGGGCATCCATAAAGTCAATTTATTTAACATGACTTTACCATCATCAACACCATTAGCACGCCAGATTGCATCATTGTCATTTTCCTTTCGCACTAACACGACTGTATGCTTTGCTCCATAGATGACTTTTCTGACATTTCTACAAAATCCGAATATGTGATGTAACGGAATTGCACATGAAAACCGTCGATTCTGTCCTTTTAATGCTCCTTTTCGTGTTGCAAATCCTAGATTGAAATTATCATTGACCTTTTTTAAAATGTCGAATTCAGCGGCTGAACCTTCACGGTCTGGATTAGCATCGAGTTGTTGATCAGCTTCTGCAGTAGCTGCCGCAGTTAGTACTTTAATAAATTGATAATGGTCATCATGATCAGAAGTATCCTTAGCAAACATCATAGACGGACCAGCCGATCTTGTATAATCATCAGAATATCTCGCAAGTCCGATTATTGTTGTTGCAATATCAACATTTTGTTCTATTGATTCAATTTCTTTTCCATCAATGATATATCTTGCACTGTTAAATAGCGCCATAATGCCATTATTTACGAAACCAACTCGGATATTTGGGTTATCCCCATATGGTGTATCAGCTGCAACATTTGTTACAAGCTCTCCTTCTACTTCAATAAATGCCTCACACGGCAAAAAGTATCTACTTGTATCTTGAACTTGAAGTTCAACCCTCCCCCGTTGATTAGGCTCTCTTGCAGGATAGGCATAATACTGATAGTTAATTTTAGAATCATCTTTATTTACCGGTGCTGCCATATCAAACGCTGGATCAGCAATTTTTTTAAATGCCATTTAGGCTAAAACGTTATCGTTTTTCTAAATGTAGTAATGTAATGCTATCATTTTCTTTTTTGTCTGACATTTTTACGATTTCCTCCAAGACCACTTCCCGCTATCATACTTGCAATATTACTACTATCTGGTGAAGTCATTGCTAATGATGCTAGTTTTTGTTCCACTGCGTTATTTATCACTTTACTGACATTTGCAGGCATCATTGTTGTTGAAGGTAGCGGTGTTGAAACCATTTGTGGTGGTTTTCGTCCGAATGTAGATTTCACCAATGACGTTATTCTATTCTTTGCGGTAGAAAAGGCCGTTCCTGCAAGATCTCCAACAGCGTTAATTCCCTTATTACGAATAACATCAATGGCTTTCATCGATAATTGTTTAGCAATTTGTGCTACTTTTGGGGCTATTCTTGTGAATAACCCGCTATGGTATTTCCAAGGCCGTCTCCATAGTATGCCTTATAAACGGGCAATCTTGAGTTTACCACATACACGTTTGTTGGTTTATTGTGATTATAGTGTACTATCATCTTATTTGAAATGACTTTGTAATTTCTAAATGCAGGCATTTCAGAAATTTCAATCGCTATAATAACCACTAAATTCCCCTGGAATTCCGTCCATTAACTCATCCAAGAGTTCTCGATACGTATGAATATCAATTATCCCACCTTGGAATAATCGTCTGCAAATATCAAATGCTTCATTAGTTATTTCGACTGAGTTATTCCCAGCTCGTTTACCTCCCATAAGAACCTCAAGTCGTGATATATCATTAATGATATTACTAGGACATATATGAGAATCATGATGAGAACTTCCATAACCCTCTCCTGAAGAACTTTCTGGTTCGGAAACGTTTTGAATTTCTGGAGATTGTCGACCTTGACCTCGACCTCGACCTCGACCTTGACCTCGACCTCGACCTTGATCTCGACCTCGACCTTTTTGTTGTTCTTTTCGTTGTTGTTGTTGTTCTTTTAGTTGTTGTTGTTGTAAATCATACATATCAATTCCCAATTTAAAAGATTTGTACTCCAATATATTCTTATTTAAATTGCCGGCTTCATTTTTATTAATTTTTAATAACCAATCCACCCATTGATCTCGTTTTATTGTGTTTTTTATACTCGTCTTTTAAAAATTCCCCCCTTTTTTTATAATAACTTTTTACAGCGAATTCACCAAATTTTATATATTCTTCAGGTTTCAGCAATTGAAATTGTTTGATTTCTTCTATAGCTTCATCAGTGAATATCTCGTTTAAAGGAACAATTTTTTTAACGGGTTTATCATCAGTATCAATATTATCCATTTGTTGTATTTCTCGCTGAGTTTGTAACTCATCTGAAAGCTGTTTTATTTCCTCCTTGGATATTTCAGTTTCTGTAGCAATCTTTCCCAATACATCAATAATAGGTACTGCTCCCTCTTTAGGGATGTCGCCGTATATAGCACGTTCTGTTGCAAGTTTTACATCTTTAGTGGCTTTAATTACAGGAGCAAAAAGCTGTTCACTCCCAATAGAAAAGTCAGTCTGCGCTTGCTGTCTAAGTTGTAGTTTATCTCGCACCTTATCTCGAATTGGTATAAACTTTTTCAGTAATGCTAACCTCTCACGGGCTAGTCTGGTAGTTAATGCTTCTGATGTCATTATTGAAAATGCTAACGTTTTTTTTTCAATTGTGGGTTTCAATGCTTGCATCAATCAAACGTCTTATAGATTTCACTTTCAAAGCATTCTCTGACCGAACTTGGTACTGTTCCCCGAGTTTCTTTCTAATTGCTTCAACTATACTAAATAGCCGAATGAATAAGTTAATATCATTGTTATACAAAGAAACATTAACCGCTTTTTTGGATTCTTTTTATCAGTGAATACATTTTAGGTAGGACATATCTTCCATATTTAAATTGTATATCAATTTATTCAAATTCATTCAAAAGTCTGTCTTCATTCAAAAATTCAGAAAGTACAATTCCTTGATTTCTTAAATTTGATATTTCTGTGATGATAGATGTAATATCTTGAAATTCCATTTAGTGAATATTATTACTAATGTATTTTCTTATCTTTAAAATATTTTTATATACAAAAAAAAACAAAAACATATACAATGCCCTATCCCTTCCTCATTCGAGATCCGAGGCAAGAAAGGCATACATTAAAGACTTATACAATACCCTAACCCCCCAATCGAGTTCAAGGGCGGGTTATATGGGCATTAGACGTGAAATCCAAGTGATTTCTTTACAAACATTGAACATATAACATGAAGCCTCATTTGCAAACCTCTTTCGCGCCAAACGACGTCAAAGAGGCCCAGAGGGGGAACAGCACATTCTTGGAACTCATTTAGTGCCTTCGCATTAAATAAGGGGCCACAAACATAGATCTCCCAATTGGAAGCTCTAACGTAACAAATGCTATATTAGGTCTTCCGGAAGATATGTTGTGGGGGGGAAAGTACATTACATATAGGATGATTATATATACAATGCGATTATATAGGATGATATGTATACAATGCGATTATATAGGATGATATATATACAATGCGATTATATAGGATGATATATATACAATGCGATTATATAGGACGATATATATACAATGAGATGATAGGATGACATATATACAATGAGATGATAGGATGGTATATATACAATGCGATTATATAGGATGATATATATAGAATGCGATTATATAGGATGATATATATACAATGAGATGATAGGATGATATATATATATATATATATATATATATATATATATATATATATATATATATATATATATATATATATATATATATATATATATATATATATATATATATATATATATATATATATATATATATATATATATATACAATGAGAAGATAGGATGGTATATATACAATGCGATTATATAAGATGATATATATACAATACGATAATATAGTATGATATATATACAATGAGATTATATAGGAAGATATATATACAATGAGATTATATATATATATATATATATATATATATATATATATATATATATATATATATATACTAAGGACAGCACATTACATATAGGATGGTTATATATACAATGAGATGATAGGATGGTATGATAGGGACAGTACAGGACGATACAAACATGAAACGACGGGGCGGACCTACACCCAATCTACCAATCAAAAGCAACCCAAGAAATTAACCATGGTTGCAGTTGAAAAAATTCAACCACACCATGTCAATGGCGTGGGAGTTTTGATTGGCAAATTTGGGCTTCGCTTAAAGCTCCAAACTTTTACGGCGCATATTATATATAAGGTGATAATAAGACCAGTATCGATAAGCGAGTGTGTATTTATTTTCCTAGCATTTCATAATGAAAATTGTGTAGTAATTTCAATGGAAACTAAATATTTAAATAAAACATTAAAACAAGAAATACAACTGTTAAATAATAGCAATTTTTTATTAATTTCTATAATATTACGATTAAATAATCGTAATAATAATGGATTTACATGACGAGATAACTCTGTCATGGTCGATCCCTGTCAATTCAGGACCTGCTATTTCTTGAATGGTTCGAGAATGATATTTTTCTGTGTCATTGATAATTTTATTACATACCACACTAAAAAACTAAATTACATGCAATGCGCTTTACTATTTTGACCTCACATACAATCTATTTTAATTTGTAATTACAAAGTAATTTCATTTTCATACAAAATCTAAACAGCGCTGTTAACGTACGTAATTGGGATTTTTAAAAAATCTATTAATAGAACCTTGACCCAGTGTCTTGTGTTACACACGCGCGTTTCGGTACAATAACCATATTTACTATTTGTTTATGTGGCTGTTCCAGCTGTTCCAGCTACTGTCATTTACTTTTTTAATACATGTACGCGTGGATATTGCGAATAAGTATTGAAAAAATATATGTACATAATGATATTAAAGCGCGAAACGTTTTTAGCGTTTTGCCCTATGGAAAATCGACTACTTTACCTCATGGTAATTTGTCTGAATTGTAAAATCATGCAAAAATGACTAAAATAGCATAACTCATTATTGAAAGTTATCTAGTAAATAGGAAAACTTTATTCTATGTCCATTTTTCTTTGAGATAGCTGTTTGATAAATCCCTTCAGCAACTTTTCGTACTGAAGGCATACATATTCCAAAATATTTTCCCGCAGCATTCATTGAATGAAAAACTCTTTCTTCATTCGTCGTTGTATCAAATGATTTAACTCCCTTGCGTCGTTTAGAGTATTTCCCTGTCTTTCCTCTTTTTGTATTCTCTCTTTGAGAAATGCATTGTAAATTGGAAATCGCGTTGTTTAAAGGATTATAGTCAATATGATGAATAACATTACCATCTTTAATCAATCCATAAAATGTTTCATATACAATTCTGTGAACGTAATAGTTCTTTCTTCCAGCAGTAAATTGCAAGTATCCTTGATTATTAACACAACCAATTGGCTTTTTCAGTCTACAGTGTCTAAGATCACCATCAGCAGATATTTCATAATTAACGAGTATTAGATGTGGTCTGAATTCTTGCTCCATTTATATATAATAATACTATTTGTCTAATTCATCATTTGCTTTATTTATAAATCTATTGATGTAGTCTTGAGGGGTTTTTATGATTTTGTCTTTGACAGAGTCATGGTTAGGGTCAATGATAGCGTTTTTTATTCGTTTATCATAATAACGTTTCAATTCTCTAAACCGCTTACCCCCACAATTGATACATAATTGTGATTTTCCTCTCACACCCACCCCACAATTTATGCATGGTGCCGGACCTGTCGAATTATTTCTGACACTCTGTAAGTGATATCCACAGAATTCACCTCTACACGATTTATTACATGGGGTTACTGATCCAATCATAAGCCATTTGCAGTGATTCATTATATATAAACAAAATTTTCTATTTAAATGTTTTCTTTATTTATATGAATGAAGAATTCAAGAGATTATCGGCAATCAAGCCTTGGAAAAATATTAAATTCAATCTTGATAGAACTCTCGAAAATGTACCAAAAGAGAGAATAAATAATAGAAGTCTGATTAGAAAAATACGAGATTGTGTTCATGAGTTTAAACAGGACGCTGCATCACACACCTGGTCAACATTTAAAATTGATGGTGTTGTATATGCTAGAATGAATGATGAAACAGCAGCTATGATACTATCACAACTTGGCAATAAACGGTATTTTCTCAGAGTGAAATTCGTTATCAATTTAGAATCGGGCGATTGGGTTATAAGAGACAAATTTGAGCCAATTCTCAAAGATAAGACAACAGTCATTGTTAGCCGTGATTCCAGACCAGGGCTGTTAACTGGAATTGATAAACCATACTATGAAAAAGCGTATCCAGAAACAGCAATTGTTTATGGGATGTATCCGTTAAATAAGAAACCTGACATTTGAAAACTAGCACCAATGGAACAGTCAACGTCAGTAGAAAAACCACTCAATTGTGTAGCACAACGTATCATAGAACACTTTACAAATGCACTCCGTGGGAATAAATTAACCGATCTAAGACGTAAAAAAATAAGTCAATGGGAGCTAACAGTGAAAGAGAACGGAGCAACTATTTCCGATATAGCTAGATTGGAAAAGTTGAGATTTCCGATAACCGTTTCAACGATAACCGGCGAAGTATTATACGAATCGAAATACAATAAAAACGGAGCTCCAATCAAAATTATTGATCATAACAAACACGCATGGACATCCGCAGTTACAATATTCCCGCGAGACAGAACAGTGAAATATATCCCAGAAGAATTCACCAAGGATGGCATTCTCACTGAAGAAAGATTATTCGATGCTATTGCTAGTTTGTGTAAAAACGACCCTGTATCAGTATGGCTACTTCATAGTTTTGAAGATGAAGAATGTCAATTCAATCAATTTGTGAGACCTAACGGTGAATTATATCGTACTGAAAGTCTACATAATAGGATGAAAAATCTAGCAATAAGTCTCAGTGAAAACGCTAGCGTTTTTAATGGAAAATCCGACGATTACGAACAGTTACTTACAAATTGTTTTACAATTCCATCGGTTGCAGCTCATTTTGAAAGAAAGAAAAATAATTGGAAACCAACACGAAAAGAGTTTTTACAGTATGTTCAATCCAGCTGTCTGGAATATTATCATGGCGGTCTATGGAACGTTAAGTACAATCGTGAAAGTATGATATCAGTTGATATCGTTGCCTGTTATCCAGGAAGTTTTCTAGGATATGGATTTGCTGGTGAGTATTTTAAACGGTTTGGACATCCCACACATGAAATGACTCGTGTTGCTATTAATGGACCACTGCCTGATTTTGATTTGACCGGTTTTGCTCGCGTAGTATCATTTGAATTCGCTGAAGGACTTCATCCGTGTTGTTATGTTTGGATTGGTAGACACATGGCTGAAAAGATGTGGTTACCAATAGTGTTATTGTGATATATGATTGATTGTAAAATGTTAGTTTCGGTGATTGTCAGCGAAGCGATTATCTCATATCAAAAGCAAACCAATGTCTGGTTACCAGAACCAGAATGTCTTGATAGTATAATCGATAAGTCTAGAAAACATATTGATGCTGACGAGGAGTATATCATTGAATGGTCAAAAAATATTTAATCAACGAAATAGTGAAGCAAAGGATCTCGGCCGAAGAATAATCGGTAAATTTACACAAGGTGGAAAAAAATTCAACTTTAAAAGACAATCCTCACGATTGATTATAGATGATGCCGAATACGACTTCGTTATTAAAGATGCAGTAGAGAAAAATAGGTACGCAAATTGTAAAACAGCCTTCTTGTCCAATAAAACAAAGTTAGGTAGAATTGTTACTTACAGTGATGGAGAAAGCTTTGCATATCTACATTTAAGGGCTTCTATGCTGGGTTATGCATCTATCAATTTATTTGCAATGATAAATAGATTTCCTAGTATAGCAGTTAGAGTTGCAATTGATTCAATGTATGTCGATAAAAATATATCAAAGAGGTAACTAAATTTACTAATAGCGAAGAGACTTGGGGAACATGGCGAATTAAACGTGAAATACAACGCGATTATTCTAAATCAGCAGACCTTGAGATTAAAAGCAGTTACCTGAATAACTATAATTCTATCAGTGAAAACTCCGAAGGATTTTCTATGTCTAAAGCACCACCGATATCAGATCCAATTTGTAGATATAAAACAGTTTATTTAAACGGTTGTGGTGGATCTGGAAAGACAACACGTGCGATAGAATTATATCGAGAGAAAACGTCCATGATTGTACTCACACCAACCCATAGACTAGCGAGAGAGATAAAACAACGCCAAAAATCCAAAGGATTTTCCGTTGAAGCTTGCACGTATCATAGTTTTTTTCGATAAAAGGGTGATGCTTGGACTCCTGAGCGATTGGGTGAAAAATTTATTCCTGCGGTTATTATTTGGGATGAAGCATGTACTGTTTCAGAAGATGTATTAAAAATGTTTCTTGATTGGTTATTGCAAAATAATACAAAAGTTATATTGTGCGGCGATCATGGTCAACCACCACCATTTGTTGGTAGAAGTCCACATAATTGGTTAAAAGGATTTGTTGATTATTACGAAGAAATTGATACTGGCTATAGAGCACTCGATGAGCATTTACGTGAGTTTAAAAAACTAATTAGATTACAACCCGATAGAATTCAATGTGAAGTAGCGCGTGAAATAATTTCTGAAACGCCTATGAATGATTTTTGGGAAACATGGAGACCAAATGATTTTGTAGTAGCAAGTAGAAAGATAGTCAGAGACGCACTTCAGAAAAAGTTGTTTGAGCTACACAAGAAAAAATTCCCAACGTTTCCAGTACCGTTGTGTTATAGACCATTGGATACACGAAAGCAGAATATTGAAGTTGAAATTCCAGGCCAGACGGAGAAACAGATTCTAGTGTTAAATGATATTGTGCTAGTTGATATCAATGCTGTAGAATATGCATTATGCGCTGATAAATCACCATGGACGCTTGGTTATGTAACAACAGTACACTCGTCACAAGGATTGACCATCACGGATACAATTGTTTGGATAGTTGATAATCGCATTGAATGGTCAAATTTAGTCTATTTCGCAGTGTCCAGATTACGACGAATAAATCAAGTACGAAGGATTGTTTTCGATGATGATTTTAATGCAAACGATGATAACACTGATATTAGCATCATTAATAAAAAACTCTCTGGTTACAAACAGCAGGACAAAAAAACAACGAGAATTTGATATTGATGCTGAAGTAAAAATCGCATTAAAAGAACAACAGAATAATCACTGCGCCAGTTGCAATTGTATAATGCACTGGCAGTATTCGGATAAAGACCCTCGACAATTCACCGTAGACAGAAAAAAATAACAGTCTTGGTCATGTCAGAAACAATGTGATGTTGACCTGTCTTGAGTGTAATAGACGTAACGGAGCTAGTTAAGACCATGTGGCGGTAATTGAGTATCGTCCGGAATGACTTGTAGTTGTTCGCGTGTAAAACCACGCTGAGGTGCAGTTGAATCCAATCTGTAGATTGGAGGTCTACCAGTTGATCGCGTTATGGTTGAAATTTTATGCGTAGTAACACTCCATATAGGATCAGTAGCTCTTCTTTTACCACCTTCAAGTTCTCCTGGTTCGTATAAATATCTCACAGTAACATCACCGAAAAGTGGCTGAGTGCTAACCCGCTGTGGTTGTTCGGGTAAATATTTTTGTTTTATTGCAATATTTGGTTTCATATTAATAGTTCGAGTAATCTCGTTATTTAACGCTGCAACTACACTCGGTAACCTTTGGACCCATTCACGAGATCGTTTTTCTTGGATCAATTCTTTTGCATATTGATATCCAAATAACCGTTCTGCAAGAGTTCGATTAAATCGTTCTACAATTGCCTGATCACAATGTAACGCAGTATGTCCCCGTCGTATTGTAACATTATGAGTTTTCATTGTTGATAGAACAGCACCTTGAAACTCTTTGCCAGGATCAACTTGTAATAGATTTGGCCATCTTAGAGGACCTCGTCTATAAATCCTTTCAAATTCAGAAGCAACTTCAGAAGCTGACTTTGTTTTTAACGGTTCTGCTTGTTTAAATCGACTCGCAATATCAACTACAGTTAGCGCGTATTTGTAACCATGGTCATGTGGTAAAAACAATAAATCAGCCTGATGAACTTCATTGGGTACGGTAACATCAAAATGAGAATAATAAATGTGTTTAGGCTGTGGTAGATAAATTTGCCATATAGCTTGTTTGGATAACCAATCTTTCGCAGTGGACTTTTTCACTTTTGCAACGTTAGCAAGTTTACTGATTGCTGCTTTACCCCTCCAGTATCCTTTCGGAGAATAATAAATAGATTCCATACTATAAAAACACTAATGTTTTTAATTACCAGCACCTGACACCAATTTGCCTTTCATAGCTGATTTGACCAACCATGAAGCCAATTTTTCTTTGAAGGATTTATCGGGAATAGCATTTAACGCATGAATTAATTTTACATCCGCGAGATGTCTTTGTTGCAAATTATTGCTTTTATATGCAACATCATGAGCATGACATGCCTTATCAATAGCATTTATCGGATACTCACCAGGCCTGGGCTGATTTTGATCATCAATTCTGATATCTAATCTCGTTCCGGGACCACAGTAACTATATCCTGAAGGTGTTTTTCTCCGGGGTATTTTGCCCATGGGGTTCCGGGGAGTTTTCCAAGTTTTGCGGCAATATCACCTCCAAGTTGTTTTTCTTTAAAAATCTAAATTTTTTTGTACCACATGTTACACACTTACCAGTAAGCGCTAGTCTATTGTTTTTAGTTGCAATGGTTGTCTGATTGGTTGTATTAGTATGCTGTTTACATTTAACACAATATAGATCCATAATTTATATATAGCGTTATGACTATAATTGATTTTTTAGCGACTAAAAGAATAGAACCGGTAAAACACCACGCAGCGTTTCCGAATTCTGTCCGTGCCATTATAAACGGACCATCTGGATCGGGTAAAACACAATTGCTGCTTAATTTGATAATGCGATTTATGAAGTGGGATAAATTATATTTAGTTGCACCATCCGTAGATGATCAACGGTGCTATGAAGTGTTAAAAGATTATAATGAAAATGCATCAGAAATTAAAGGTGAAAGTGTAATTGACTTTATTACTGATATTAATGATGCACCATCAGTAGAAGATCTCGATGGAGACATAAACAATCTTGTAGTGTACGATGATGTGATGTTAGATAATCAAAAGAACCCTGCTAGAATATTTTCACGAGGTAGGCATAAAAACACTGACGTGATATATGTCACTCAACGCTACACTCAAATTCCAAAAGTGATTCGCGATAACTGCAATATTCTTGCTGTATTCAACGGCGTTGATACACATACGCTACGAAATATTTGGCAGACATGGTGTTCCGATATGGACTTCAATGGATTTAAAAATTACTTTAGTCATGCTCAGTCAGTCCCATATGGATTTATAACAATAAATTTACACGACCCTCGGTCACGATATCGTATTGGACTTGATCAAATATTTAGTTAAATAATTTGTATTAACCCTGAAATCCTTTCAGCGGGGGGCGATATGACAACATATTTGCGACGTAGATGGCAGTAATTTTGAGGGTGGTTATGACAACATATTTACGACAAAATCGCTAAGGCTCCATTTGTAAAATGGGGTCTTTATTTTTTGGGGGTTAAAATATGAGATTTCGTAGGAAGGCTCCATTTGGCATTCTGAGGCTTTAATCGATTTTGTCGCAAAAATTTGTAGGGTTCGCCCTCCCTGCTGCTTGGGAAAATAGGAGAGCGAAGGATACACATAATGAGTAGAAATACAAGGACCGGTGGAAGTCAATCTCACACTGCTAATCAAGTGATGCAACATGCTTTATAAATGATAGAGTGGATGGATTGTAATTGAGAATTTGAGTCATTTGATTATTGAACTGATATTAAATTATTATTCGTTGAATTTCAATTCATTTTTATATTTGTCCACCTAACCGTCGGCATCGATGACTCGGAGTTATACATCTATCTTAACTTTCAGAAAAATAAGATCCATAGTTGGACTTATATAATAGCTTAAAGAAACAATGGAACTCTCCACCCCAACAATAACAATCTCTCAAACATGGCTTGCCAATCATAAATGGATGGTTCATTGCCTTGTAAACAAATGAATTGCCCCGATAGGTATCATTGATCCTATTTTTTCTGATGAGAAATTTACACATTGAAAAGGGGTATTAGGAAATTCGCAATCTATTCCCTGAATTAAAATTCCGTCCCAGATAAAGGTAAACTACGTAATAATAAGATATTCTTATCATCTTATTGTCCCTTAATAAGTTATAAACCCGATTCTTATGACACAACTGGAACA
Organism: Potamilus streckersoni; assembly: GCA_016746295.1. NCBI lineage: Eukaryota > Metazoa > Mollusca > Bivalvia > Unionida > Unionidae > Potamilus > Potamilus streckersoni. Next base: position 572,953 of record JAEAOA010000896.1, on the reverse strand, counting down.
TAATTCTCTAGAACAAGATTAGACTGGGTTTTGTTTGCCAAAGCCTATATATTTGTTTTGTATATATTATCAGACCAATCAGATGTTTGATTCCCAAAAGCTGAGTCAGATTGAGACTTGGGAGTGCTTGTATGAAACTGATATGGTTTTTCCAGAAAAATTGCTGCGGCTAAGATTTACTGAAAAATTAAATTTTGCTAATCAAGCGAAAATTATCAGATGTGCTAAACGTACTCATCAAAGTCGGTCCTGACGTTATTATTGGCTATATTCCTAAACTCTTCTACTAGTATACGTTGTTTGAGGTCAATGCAGGCGTATCCAACGTTCTTGTTTGAGCACTACGTATTAAACAGTTGTTCCTTTTTATTGCAATTTCGACAAAGTTATACCCGGTTTCGTTTTATACAGTCCCTAAACATTAGTCGACAAGCATGAAGTGCTAGCTCAAAACGCTTTAAGATACATTCCTTGACTACAACATGATCAGTACGTTGCTGTACTAACAGTAAAGTGTAGACTTATGAGCTTTCCCTATAAATATACCTTGTGATAATCGAGTTCAACGCTGTCTTGGCCATTTTATCCTTTCAATCTGTTTACTGAAATGAGGAATTAATTGATGTACTTTTTTATCTCAAAAAGGAGATAGTAACCGAATATTTTTGGTTATACCAAAACGTATTTCAGTCAGAGATGGCAAATTTTATTTTATTATATGACTAACTGTATTAGCCATATATATCAATACTTAACATCCTTACGACAGACTTGTTACGATATCCAGGGCAATAATTTCAGCCGTTTATCGTTTAGTCTACATTCGAACAATAAATATAAACAGAATATAACAAATGAAAAAATATATGTGCACATTGTAGGTTAGAACCTTGGTCGCCTATATGCATTACAACCATGTTAGCCATTTTCGTTGTTACATTTGTTTATGATCTGTTATTAGTGTATATTCGTTGACAGTGAAAAGCTATTGCAATTAACGTCCTAGTTAGACTAAAAGAATTTGCTGTTGTATGTTATATTTATGATGGAGACATGAACCCTTAATCTATATAGCCACCCACTGATATTGCAGGCTTTTTGATCAAATTTAAACAAGTATAATTTATGAATAAAGCAACGTTAAACTTATGCTGTTGTATATTTATGAAGGAAAACCGTTAATGCTGAAAGCACAATTCATATAGACTTCTTAGTATTTTGACTATACGACTTCTTACATTGTCTGTAGTGTAGCTCTGGTCCATTATGAATTGAACCCCATCTTCGGTCTCCAGACATATTTACCTGTTACAGTTTCTGGATTGCTAACCATTGGCATTGCTTGCAAGTTGCTTTACATTATTATGATCAGGCTAACAGACTGCAGATAACAATGGATCTGCATTATTTTATTATAATCAAGCTAACCGACTACATTTAACAATGGATTGCTGGCCACTGGTATTGCTAGCTAACTGTAGGACATAACAATGGTCCATGATATCGTGATAGCAGAATGCAATTAACAATGGATTGCTAACCACTGGTATTGCTTTTTGTGTATTACAATATTGTGGGCGAGATAACAGACTAATTAACAACGGATTACTAATTAATGGCATTGCTTGCAAACTGTAGTGTATTGTTTACGTCAGGATAACAGACTGCAATCTTTGATTACTAATGAAAAATACAATTCATCAATAGAGCACAATGTGTTATAAAGCGATTCTTGTTTAGAATGAAATCATAATAAAAGTCTCAATTCCAGGTAAAATAAAAGCTGAAATTAATAATTTTAAATATCAAAATATGTAATAAAATTATTTGATAATTTCCTAAAACGAAGCTCATCTATAAAAGGTAAATCTCCGTTCTATATCTTAGTAAATATTAATTCTTAAATGGTTGTAAATTATACATACAATGCCAACTGCGTATTGTCAAAGCTTCAAATTGGAAATTTGTTTTGCAATTGTAAGATATAAAAAGTTATACAAACCTATTCCCCTTTGTACAGATCACACATTGTCGGCACTGAGTGGTTGGTATTAACATATACTCACAGAACAATGGATGCTTTCAATCAAGATGTTGTAGGAGTGGCGGTCTCAAAATACACAATGTTAATAAAAAGTGAATAAAAATAGAATTTTACTATGTGGTGTCAAAGTTGAAACAGATCAGATACACAAATTAATATGCTGCAAAATGAAGATTCTTGCTTGTTATGATTGGTAGTCAAAAGATTACAATGGTGTAATAGCACCTACTGCTTTTACATAGCTTGTACATTCAGGGAAGTAAATAGTCGGCAAACCGAAAGGAAATTCGGTCCTTCCATAGATGATTTTTGGATTCAATAATTTATTCTACAGGACACTCAACAAGTTGACTTTCTTATAAAAATTTCTGAAAGATATTCAAGGAAATTAATTCTCTCATTATTCGGGAAAAAAGAATGTGATTCCAGTGAGGACTTATTGTTATTCATATATTTGACTATATCTGACATCATCAAACTCCATATTCATTCGTCGTCCAGACTCGAACCTGGATTCTTATAGGACTATTTAGTGATAGGACTTGTGCTTTTATTCTTAAAATCGTATTTGGATTATATTCACTAACTGTAAGTCCTATATACCAATTTTTACATTGTTGTCTAAGGAAATGAATTGTTTTGTTAAAATTCACAAAGCTTGTTTGTCTTTCACTCTTTTCTTTGCTACTGTGTACGAGCCCTTGTCACGTAACGTTACCTGTTTTCCTCGATTTGTAAATGGTCTATGAAACAGCACAGAAGTACTAAATAATGAATGTTTTTTATGATGTTGGTCTATAAAATGCTGTCTACTCTTTTTTTAAGCAAAGAATTTAAAATACGAGTGTACTCTGCCCTTTCTGATATGTTCGAGCATGAAATAGGTTTGGCACAGGACTGTATATCATATCCTATGCTTTCTTAAATATAAAATGAATGAGAATATCAAGTGTTTGGCTCCTGATGTGGATTGACCCCTATAGGTTGGTTAATTCTTGATATATTATCGATCGAAAGACTTGCATAGTGCTGAAAGACGACTACAGCAAACTATGAATAAGATTCAAACGTTGGTCATTGGGAATGGTTTCGAATTCTCAAAATCAAAACCAGCATGCATGTATTTCTGTCAGTTACAAAACCAACATAAGATGATGTTAAACTCACACTGGACTGAAAATCCGTACAGGTTGTTGATGATGCACGATGTTTAGGTATTGTCTTGGACAGAAACCAATTTCATTCCACCAACTAATAAGCTGCTTAATTCAATTCCACCAACTAATAAACATGCTTAATGTTTGAAAGACCTTGAAATCCATAACGTAGTAGCACGCACAGACTGGCGAGTTGATAGCAAAATTGTCTCAAACTTTATAGAACCTTTGCTAGATTAAACCTGGGGTTTGTATGTGTTGGTCATGTTCAGCAATAAATGAACCAATTCACTATCAACCAATACAGCTTGCTTTGGGAGCATTCGTGTGAAATTCTTTAATTGCAGCAAATGAGCCACCTCAGTCACATTATAGAGAACCATTATCTATAAGATATGAACTATAAATAAGAGCTAATCTTTTAAACCCTACTTTTACGACTGTATTCCAAGGCAAATAAAAATGTTTACCTAAACAAAATAAGTGTCATACCTGCCTTTGGCATTAGAATATTTTCCAACCTTGACCTTGTTCTTTCACAACTCTAAACGTATTCTGTTTCGGAAACGTCCCTTTCTTCTTAAACAACCCAAATTACATTTTAGGCTGCCTGAAGGAAATAAAACTGAAATAAATTATTCAATTTTTCATAACTCTTATAAAGAACTACACAAGATTATGCACTTGCGACTCAATATATGACAAAAATGTCGCTGCCGCCCACATCAGCAAAACACACACTATAAAATGGTGTATCAGTATTTTCAGCCGAAAGCAGGACAGTGGTCCTAGAACTATCTGATTTTAAAATATACACTTCTTACTCAGTACGTGGCAGGCATGGAATTATGCTGTGAATATCAAGTTCCATATGACTAGAAATATAATCAAACTTAACTGCTTATGTCATTAGTGTCTTATAACTTCGATTTCTAATGAATTTATAATTATGATAATTATCAATAAAAATTGTTCCAAAATGATAAATTTACAATGAGAGAAAATTATTATCATTCACGTTGATAGGCACAAACGGCTAAGCTTACTTGCCCAAGCTTTAAATTAATTATAATTATGTACTGGAATAATATCCATACCTTTCATTCAGCAAATCACTTCTCTTAAACATACATTTTATTGGATCTGTGTACCATATCTTAATCGGTAGATATACATTTGATTTTAGACAGTTGATCTGGCATACACGTTCAACAAGTAAGCTGATTTTAGATTAGCGGGAATCAGCCCACATAATCGTCTTTGGAAGGCAGGAAAGCGCTCGAATGTGGGCACAAACCGCTGATCGAAGCATGCCAGAAACGCGAAGGTCTTTTTAGTTATCAAACCAAGCCCAGTTATCCAGTGTGTGTTCCTTATTGCCCATATTATGTTAGTCATCTGTATGATCAATTAGGCCTGAAAATTATATTGCATATTCATGAAATAAGTTTGAGTACAAAGTGTACATCCATCACTAAAATGTAATCCGACATATGAGTATTAATTATTCATAATATAGTTTGTATCACCCAATATACAAAATCAGTTTTAATTTTGACGGAGGCCTATAAAGGATTACAATAGGATTTCAAAGAATTATTGTAAATGATTTTCAGTAAACCGAATGGCAAACCTCACATTTAAGCAAACTGTTAGTATTCGGCTTCCTTTCAGGCCGTATGTACCGGCAAAGTGGTCTCCTTCAGATGCGGAAGTTCTTTATCTGCGTGACATTACAATTAGCGGCTTCTTCTATTTTCTCATAGTGGTATTTTCTCACCATAATGACCGCCTCTCGTCGAAGTATAGTGGATTTTTTCGCTAACTTATTTATACATGCAGCTGAACTGAAAGCGAGAATACAAGCTGATTTCCCTTCCAACATGTCATGGTAGTTGCCTCCATTTCCAAATGGCTGCCTCCCATTGAAGTCTGACATGGGTCCTCTTATGTTTATTTTTAAGTCATGTTCTTCTAGTCTGTAGATCTATTTGTTTTCGTACGATGACAAAAGTCTCTGGTCGGAATATTCAATGAGGGACTTGATCGGTTATACATTTCGAAACTGCCTCGAGAATGCAGCTATGGTGAGTTGTCGAATGCAATGTTGGTCTCAACCATTGTTTTATATGGACGTGATGAATAAAAATCCCCAAGATTTGGATATGGAGTGAAACATGACCAAGAGAGAAATATGAAATACACTTTCAATAAAACAACAAGACTTCGTTTCAAAGATCAACATATTTAATAATAAGAAGAAGCATATCAAACAGGAAATATAAACACTCTACAATTCTGAACATAAACATAAATGTAAAGATGACAGCTAACTGACCAATGAGATGAGTGATTATAATGCAATAAGAGTTATTTAGCCCAGTCAGTTGAGTGATCTGAATCCAATAAGAGCCGATTGGCCCAATGGGATGACAACAAGGTTAAGAATGTTTCACTAAGAGCCCATTTGCCAAATGTGACGAGTAGTTATGGTGCAGAAGAGCATATTTATCAAATGAATTGAACAATTTGAATGCAATAAGAGCCGGTTGGCCAAATGATGTGAGTGTAACCCTTCAATGTGAATCCTAAATGCAAATCAGAAATCGTGTTAGAAGAGTTGAGAACGCTACATAAAATAAATTGCATTTTGCTCTTGTTGAAATGTGACATAAGGTGACATCATGAGACATCCGGCGTCAATAAGAGACTCGTTCGACTGGATTATCTCGTAGCAATATGTGATCTTTGCGAAACTGTATGATCTAACAAGGATATATGAGCATGTCAGGTATTGGGTAATTCTAGACTTAAATTGTTGATGGTCCGTTTAGGTAGTTAATATTTATCGAACCTAATAATTTTAAGAGACCAAGTAAATTATGTCATCTTAATATTGTGATCATAGATTGAGAAACGTGTACTCTTTGATCAAACGAGATTAGCGCTTTCTAGAATAGTGGCTTTTCTTTAATAGTGTTGATTCATACGATAGAGACACATATAAAGGAAAAGCACAAAAGTGGCATATATCTTTAATAATTTCTGTATAACCCACAGAAGGGACATACTAGAGAGAAAGTAAAATAAACCCCACACAATACATGACATTTAAATATAAAAAAAAAGATTTGTGATACATAATAACACATCAAAAATTATGAAGAATTGTGCAGGAGTGAAAAAGGTTTATCATTCGTTCCCGATTTTCTGCATTATTGAAGTTTTCACCCATACTCATACAAGGACAACGTTCAAAGCAAAAAACTTGTTGCTCCCATGAACATAAATATACAAACGCATGAAAACACAAACGGATGATAATATTGTATGGAGCACTATTATTGTTTCTACTGTCACTAGTCTCATATATATAGAACAATCTTAAAGTCTGTGAAGCATGTTCTACATCGTTGTTCATCGGAGTCAAAACTGCGCATGTGAAAGCTTTCGCGGAATTTATGAAAGAGGAAGTAGCAACATTTGGAGAGTAAGATACATGTAGGTATTAGAAAAATGTTGATCACTATTTTTAAAGTATTGTATCTCGTCTGCTCAGAAATGATCAGATATTAGTGTTTCCTCGTCCCTTCTTGCAACCATTGTATACATTGTTTATAACTCATTCACTGCATCTCAATCTCTAACAGCGTTTTCAGCTTAGTTACATTCCATCTCTTTTTGACCATTGGAGATGTCATTATTAATATCTATTTCTTGAACTGTTTTGAGGGGTTGAATTTTGGTCACTGAAACAAAATTCTTATTATTTATGCCAGAATTGGATTCCTCTGTTGCGAATTGTCCAACAGAATTCGATATTCTCTCTCGCAGGAATATTCCAAAAATACTCTTTTTGTTCACATGTTCCTTCACGCCTTCATTTAAACGTCTCCATTTCTGTGCCTGCTCGCTCCTCTTTTTCAGTTTTCTAAGTTTGTCTCTAGCCTGAGCATGCAAATAATAAACTGTGAAATTATTTACAATTACTGGTACAGATAAGGCTATGACTAAAATACCGCTGATTGCACACAATGCACCCACGAGATAACCTGCTACAGATTTTGGTACAATGTCACCGTATCCAATTGTAGTCATAGTAATAATTGCCCACCAAAATGCCATCGGTATATGCTTTATGTCTGTTTCAATTCCAGAAAATAGTTCGATATAGTACTCTATACACGCAAATATTATAACTCCAATTAGAACAACTATGAGTAACAAAAGCAACTCTTTAGTACTGGCAGCAATGGTGTACACCAAAATCTTCAATGCGAGGAAATGTTTCATTAGAGCAAATATTCGGAATATTCTGAGAATTCGTGTGGCGAAAAGTACCTGGATGACATCCAGAATTTTGATCGGATCTGGGTGAAGCATGACAACCATTACTCCTATGTAATAGGGCATCAGAGAAAACATGTCAATAAGTGTGATTGGTGACATGAGAAACTTCAATCTGTTTGGTGAAGCCAAAGTTTTGACCATAAGCTCTATGAATAGAAAAAAGTTACAGATGTTATCGATGAGTAGTAAAACATCTGTTGGAGAAATATCGGTGAAAATGTCGAATTCATGCCGGAGATCCAGACTTGTGATGTTCTTGGAACTGTCAGGCGCATGCACTGAAATGTCTTCAAACGTTGGCAAGGTCTCCACCACAAAAACAATAATGGATAGGAGGACAACCATTAAGGAAACAATGGCAAAGATCTGAAAGCATGAAAGAAACAAAATATAAAGCGAAGACATTTATATAAGATAAACAATTTCTGAGTACTGTGTGGAAGAAAGAATTCACGAACAGACGAAAGGAAGAAATGTACACTTTATTCTTAAAATGATGTGATATACTGTACCATGCATTTGACGTGATAATACAAAACACGAGTGCAACTGAGATTTTAGTCATAGATCTGTCATCGAATTTTGATGATGTTGCTACATAACTTTCATCAACAAATAGTACATAATTCTTATGGGATTTATTCTACGTCAATAATACATAACAAAATGGTAGTTGGCGAGATCCTGTTTCTTATTGTGAGGTATTTCCACAGCAGTAACACTTGTTATTTCTCGGCCCTCTTGTTTGCATTGTATCTATAAATATTTTTCAAAAAGTGCTTGAAATATATATTAGTATCCATGGATACAGAGGATAGTGTACTATATATTAGAGATATGCCTCAAGAGAGTACTGGTCATAGTCTGAAGCATTATATTTGCGTAACGTTACGAACATTTCTCCAGGATAACCGTTTCAATGATCATAATTTCATTTTCAATAATGCGTGTCTCACGGCTGATATGGAGAGTGCCAATTTTATGCTCTTTTGGTTCCTGAATTGAAATGTTCTTTTGTGACTTTATTATCTCTAATTTCGAGTGGACGAAACAGCCGTTTGGTTCATAGAGATAGATAGATAGATAGATAGATAGATAGATAGATAGATAGATAGATAGATAGATAGATAGATAGATCGATGGATCGATGGATGGATGGATGGATGGATGGATGGATGGATGGATGGATGGATGGATAGATAGATAGATAGATAGATAGATAGATAGATAGATAGATAGATAGATAGATAGATAGATAGATAGATACTTAACACATTTTTGTTAAATAATAACGAACTAATATAATATTAATAGGTTTTTGAATTAGTTTGTACAATATTGTTATTCAATTGCAAAGCCAAGTATAGATAGTGTCGCATGATGGTATCGCTTGATAGCATGCGCGATATATTCCAATAGCCAGTCTCGGATTCAACTGTGGTAGAAATCGTACATATGGGTATTGCTCATGTTGAGGTCATATTGAGGATACATTGAGCGGTTGAACTTTATGGTGGTCTTAGATTAATGATCAGCCACATTGTTTCTGTTAAAGATCTTTCGTATCTTCAATGTTGTGATGTCAATCAGAACGATGCAGTTTATCCTCATACCCTCAGACTGCACAAATACACACGCATGTTCTTCTTTGGATTTTTGTTTTCTCAAACGTATACTTTCTTTTAAATTCATCTTTACTAAATTCTATCTTTGTCTTAGTAGTTCTTGTTTAGCTGTGTGTTCGACGCCATCGGTGTACTTTGGTAGAACTTCAACATCGCTAAACTTGTTGACGTGCATCCAAACATTGATACAAAGCTGGAGGTTTCTTTGAAGTTCCATATACTGCTCCGTATTTGTTTTCTTGACATCTATTGCTTCAAGTAAACGTACTCCACAAGATAAAAGCATGCTGATAATCGCAAAGCCGATGATTTAGGGTGTTCTTCTGTTGTTGGGCTTTTAGCTACTCCCTAATGATAGAATGACTTGCCAAAAATGTACAGACTGCTTCTTCACTTTCTGAAAGGCTTTTCGGTCGTTATCATCTGTTTGAAAGGCGCAACCTGATAGTGAATAACCTATTTAATTTTATTGACTTGAAAAAATAAATTTGACACCGTGTGTAGGGATAATCGATGGAACATTATTCAAAAGAATGTAAATATCATTAAGATCGTAAATAATGAGTTTAGCTATAAAGTCATTTGTGGAGACAAAGCATCATGTCGCTTCTAAATTAGGAATGGAATGAAACAAGGTTCGATCATTTCTCTTTTATATATTTTTGGCAACGGACTGGTTGATGAAAGAGACTATCAAGGACAAGAATCAAGGAATTTAGTGGTCACCAACATCCTTTTCTTATAACCAGTTGAGGCATATAGTGAGACAATTTCTTCCAGAGTTAATCGTCCTTTCACTGGAACTTTAAAAAGTGCGAATCTTAAGAAAGTATGTAATTAAAAGAAATATTCCAATGGATGTGAGATAGTCTGTGTTTCGTTACTACAATCATTGCTATAGCTGTACTAAACAAAAATTAACAAACAGGTCAAAATTACATGAGTTGCATTTTTAACTGGTGTCTGCCATCAATCCGTCAACTAATACATCGTGGTGGTTATATCAGCAATGATGTCTAGTCTGGATGACGATAACGTTTCAATCATTAGCTTCATCGACGATAAAGGAATCAAGGTAGTAATTCAGTTCCTAAAGTAAGCCTATGCAAACACCATGATATTAATAATTCAAAAACTTAAATATTTGGAGTGATCATGGCCAATTTTATATTTATCAGTATACATGAAACCTGAAAGTCAGCTTCTGTGCAGAGGAAAGTATCTGAGCCGCGGAATTTTCAGGACCTGCATATGTTTGAAACATGCGCTTTCAATTCCGCACCAAAGAGTCAGCTGCTAAGTTTAGTAATGAGTGTTCCAAACTCAATACTATTAAGGAACTGAAATTCCATCAATAAAACAATGTCTCTATTTTATTCACTTTCAACTAGGATAATGTCTCAAAAGATTCATTTTTCTAAAACATAACTTACATTATTAACCAATCGTGGTCTGCCAAACCCGTATATACTCTATTTAAAGTTAACTCATTGCATAACTGGGTCCCACTTTTCAATACAATTAGTACTGTGCGCCCTATAGTAAGTTTGTTCCAAAAGCTTTTTTCTATAAATTAGAGACATATTATTTATGGAGAGTAAGCTTTAATTATGTGGTGATATGTTTACTCGAGATGCGTATAATGAATTTGATAATTACCCCTAGTATGGGTTGTCAAATAAAAATGCAATATCTGTATTTCAAATTAATCAAAAACGTTATTTGTTAAGATCAGACTCTTCGGGTCAGAACCATAGCTTTTAAGGAACCTGGCTAAATATGATGGAGAACTTGAAATTACGTTTAATACATAAGAGTCGGAATTGCTGAGTAGGATTTAAGGCATATTATTATTATAAGTTTTGTTTTGCGCAACATGTTCACATATCGCTAACATAATCAAATGAAAGGTAGATGACATGTGATGACTCATCACAAGAAAGACAAACATGCATAAGATGAATGAATGACTATAAAATGCAAAAATAAAATCAACACATTTTTGTACATAGAAAACAAAGATGGTAGAAAGATGCATTAGTAGGTAAGTTAGTACAAATAGACAATATCAAACAAGATTTAATCTAGGCAGTACCGTTAAGGTTTTTAAAACATAATTAACCATCACATCTGTTGCATGGATTTCAAGGCAGGGTAATATATTACTCAATTATGTGTGAATTATTCCAATGAATCGGCCATCATTATATTGTATGAATACTAAAATCAATCAAAGATCCTTATATTCACTAAATACATTATCGCCACACATTCAATATAAATTCTTTGTGATACATGGCGTCAATACAGTAGAAAGGTAAGCTTAGTAATCTAAAATTCTGACAATAATGTCAGATTAAAGGTGTTTCTATAGCTTTTCAGATATTTCAATGGTCAACTTGATACTGTTTGACATTTGGAAAGAGTAAGATACTAAAGATATATTTTGTATACGACTGATTCACGGATTGATGGATGGGTTTTGGATGGATGGATGGATGGATGGGTTGATGGATGGAAGGATAGATATATGGATGGACAGATAGATAGGTAGGTAGGTAGGTAGGTAGGTGGATGGATGGATGGATAGATAATTCATGTAATAGCGCAGTACAAAGAAACAAATAAAGGTGAAAAAGCGGGAAATAGATTGGAAGACCTTATTAAAATGAAGGATAAATAACAATTACATAATTACCAAATTGTTATAGAAACCAGACCTTTATTATTTTAGTCTAAGGATTATCCAATCTACTTCATTGATGAAAGTGCATATAATTTTCGGATAATTCAACTAAACCTTTAAAACATCTTTATGAACTATATATTAAATGTGGCCTGGAACATTTGACAAAATGCTTGATTGTTTTCTACGTAGTATTAGAAACTAATATAACGAATATTTATGCGGAAGGTGCTTGATATAGTGAGCACGCTTCCCTTAGTATTGTAAGGTAAATATTAATTGTCTCCTACTCAAATGCTATATTAAATGCATTCATAATGCAAAATAAGCTTTTCCAAAATACTTGTATCATCATATATTTACATTAAATTATTCATATAAACAAGCTTATCATTTCATAAATTAGTATCTCTTAGTACTAGGGTTAAAATAAGTGGTGTAAGTATAAATCAATACGGTTCCCATCTATGTTAGACAGGTAGTACATATATGCACAAGATACAGTCCTTTGCCCACCCAATATCTCTCTCTCTCTCTCTCTCTCTCTCTCTCTCTCTCTCTCTCTCTCTCTCTCTCTCTCTCTCTCTCTCTCTCTCTCTCTCTCTCTCTCTCTCTCTCTCTCTCTCTCATCGCCAGTTAATATTTGTTTTATCTGATTGAGGACTCAAATGTGATTAACTATATATTCTGGTCTTTTTGTAGAATAACAAGCTGAATTCAACGCTGCAGTTAAGTAATAAGAAATAGATCATTTAGATTGTTATTATGTCCATTATTGATACATTTAACATTTGAAGCAATCTAACCATGTATTAGCTGAACCAACGAAGCAGCGAATCATCGACCGGAAGTAGTACTGATGAACAAAAACAGGAAACGAAAATGAAGATAATGACTATCAGATTTAAAGGGATTCCTTCAAACCTTTATCTTTTAATGATGTTATGGTGTTCAAACATTGAAAGCTGTGATATCACATATCAAAACCTCAGCCATAGTAAACCTACCTAGTTTTACAAGAACCTGGTGAGATAGCTTGAATATATCTTAATGCCGATGATGTAAAATAGTAAGATCGAAATGGTAGATACACAGTCTTAGGCAAGGCATAATTTATGACCAAAACTGAGATTCAGAGATATCCGAAAAAGAATTAATTTCTGATGTTACACATCATGTTGTAATGTGCGGAAATAACAAGTTGTATGTGGGATCAAATTGCTTTTGTTCATTAAAACACTGGGAAGGGGATGAGTGATATCAAACTGGTTACCAGTGCTTTCTTGGAACTGTATGGGTTCTCGATCGCCTTCCAGAGTTTGGGTCTTGTTCTAGTCCAGAAGGAGGCCTTGTCATCAGTATAGACATCTTTATGTAGCTCCTCTTCATCTCTTTCAAACGACTTTAGCATCTCCTCCGTGTCCTCGTAACTAATGTACTTCACCCAACAACATTGCTGAATCTCCTTTTCATCCAACTCCCAGTAGTCAATTTCAGCCTTGGCAACGGGTCCACACACATCGCTTGGCATGTGTAATTGTCCGATTCGGTAATAATTAAGAATGTTGACAAATATATGAGGATTTCTATCGAAATAAAAGTATCGCTTTCCCGTCGTCTTTGCCGTCTCTGCTACAGCGTGAAAACTTGTGTTTGGCCATTTTTCTAAAGTGGATATTTTTGTCTCGTGCCGTATGCCACCTACGTTTAGAGTCACTATGTCATGTGTGTCATTACCATTTTCTTTGTCGTCATCCGAAGTTATAGAGACAACTTTATGTCCATTTTGGCAGTTATCCCTCCTTGATTTGATCAAATTTTTATTGACATTTATTTTCTGAATACGTGATCTTTTCATTTTCTCCATAACGAAATTAGAATTCACTTTTAGAAATTGTCACAATAATACAGGACTTATTTTATTTCCTGAATCAGCAAACTCCAATTTAAAGAAAAGCTTGCAAAATATAGAAAAACATTATCAGCAAACCGTCTGTTATCCCGCCTTAAAAATGAACTTTCTGTTTATCAAACTTCTCCTCCTTTAAAGACAACATTGCCATATGATAAGAGTGTTAACAATGCAACGTTCTATTCTGTCCATGGACCGACACTTGCATAAGCTCCTTCTTGGCCAGTAATATGTCGGCATATGTCGATATCTGGGTTTCAAATTCTGTTCTTGATCGCTACCTGTGCTTTTTCTTTCTTACCAGATCGACTGTTATTGTTAAGAAAACCCTCATCATATCGATTGGATCAATTTGTATGGAAATGTGGTATAAAAGTTAGTTTAACCCGTAATTATGACGTCAAAACTAATTTCTATTCGATATATAGCAATAGCTTAAGAAAAGGTAAAGAGAGAAATACATGATTGCGGTTGTTATACACAAGCGAAATTATATTCTGTGCCCAGAAGTTAAGGTGATTTTTTACATGCTAAGCGTAGCTCTGTTTTCTATCATCGAACATCTTGCACATAATCACTCCAACAGTATGTAGTGAACTTGTATGTATATACTACGAACTGATTCCCATTTGCATTAGCATGACAAGAATGAACTACGGCGTATGTAATATTAGTCAAATTTATCTTCTTGGTATCCAGTAAATAGTGGTAATATGATAGTCGTCCTAAGACGTCCAAAACGCTGGATAATATCATACAGCTTTGTGGGTTCGGGATTGTCACGTAATATACCATCAATGTTTTCTTCCTTTTAATGATGTGAATAAGCTTCCACATATTTCATTAAAAGTAAAGTCAGCTACCTTTAAGGGATTATAATATGAGTAAATCATACTTAAAAAGAAAGACGTGATTCTGCAAGTACTTCAATAATTATATACCTCACATATTAACCATAGTAATCTTAATAGAAAATGTAGTATATGTATTGCCAAACAGCAAATACGACCACAAGATCATCACATGTCATCCAAGCCTTAATACTTTAAAGGCCAGTCTTATTACAATGAAACGCTTTCATGCATCATGGATGCTTAGAAAACTGAAGAAGACATTATTAACTTTAGAAGTATTTCCAAATAGTCTAAGCCGAAACCGTTGTAACATTCCTTATTGAGTCAATACTAAATCAAATCCTCCTCTGATACATTTTAATGAACTCAATGCAAGGATTGTCAATCTTATTTATATATTCAAAATATTCCCTTTCCTGGACAGTGTCCAGTGTCAATGATCATTACATGTATATACCAATAACTGCACTGTTTACAAACCTGTGAGGTATTCATTGGAGAAGTTATTAGAACGGTACAATCGATCAGCTACTAAACTAAAGTGAATACTCCACGAGAAGAACGTGTTGTTTCCTTTGACTAATATACCTTAAAGCTATAAATTAATAATAAAATAATCAAGCACAACACGCCTATAATGCAGAAAATTATGATGAGAATGAGACTGCTTTGAAGTCACTACAATCTTTATACACTGCTGCTTTATTTTATCAAATGATAATGCAGCGTGCAGAACAAAATGTAAATCTATAAATGTACCATTTTTAAGAACTTATAATGATAGTGCTCTTTGCGCAAAGAAATGAGTATCATTGTCAAGTGGAGAATTCATCATTAACAACTCTTGCAGTTAGTAAATACGATATTGAAAATGAAAGATGCATGCTGTTTTGGCATGTTCAATACTTAGAAACCATTTAACATTGTAAAATTAATTGTTTGCAAACATAATATTTTTACCGCAACACACACACACACATATATATATATATATATATATATATATATATATATATATATATATATATATATATATATATATATATATATATATATATATATATATATATATATATAAATTGTTACGACGCTGTAGTTAAATTGTGTGTGTTAAGGAAAGAATTCTGTATAAATCGTGTTATTTCATTAAATGTAATTATTGATATAATTATATTGATATCAGTCTAATGTATGTTTGAGAAACATTGTTTACTTGAGTCGTAGATGTGACTCGTATGAGCACATGCTGTGTATGATAACAAATTGTTTACAAGTAAACATTCAGGAATAGTCATAAAAACGATTGGCTGATACTGGCTCAGGCTTTCCTAAATGTCCAGAAGTATTACGATAATGCATGCGTCCTCGTGCGCGTGTAATTCAAACAACGCATTAGCTTCTTTTATATGTTCGAGATTTTTGCAAGTCTTACACAGTCACGGACAGACAGTCATACTCGAGAGTCAACAGTCACTGACAGGCAGTAGTAGTCGAGTCATACACAGTTGTAGAGTCGTAAAGTTAGTTATACAACTTCTATTACCTTAAAAAATGTAATTTTGTGCCAGAAGAAGTTGTCTGTTTGTATGTCTACGTAAATCAACATGTTTTGTTAGAGGAGCTATTTTACTTAGTTTTTATGAATAATTATTTTCCTGGAGATTTGGACATATTTCCGAAAATATTCTAAATTGGAATGGAACAAAACAAGCTATGCTTTATTGTGAAAATTCTGGAATTTTCTGTTAGCCTTCGTCAGACGTGGTCATCCGCCAATTTGGACCGGAACTTCAGACACTTCAGACTGTGTTTAGAACTTTTTACAGGACTTATATGTTTACTTTGAACAAATTTGGATCATTTCTGTAAACAGTAAGTCTTGCTTAAATTATTTACCTTATTTCATGTTTTCTAGGAAAACAAATTATTTTTTGCTAAAGTTTACAAAGCTTCTTGCCTTCACTCTTTCTCTTATGTTACTTTGAACGAGCCGACACGTATCTATATATAATTCTTGTCAGGACAATGTTAACCAATAAGCACGAAACAAATACAAATATTTAAACATGGCGTTGTATAAAAAAAAACCAATGAGTTCCAATAAATTAATCTTCCATCTCATTCTGCACGCCTCCATTGGAACTCTTTTTTTATTGAATTTCAAATTTATTATTCATTTTCTGTATGACTGCAAAGCTATTGATTGAAGATTTGCAGTACCTTTTAACAAGGCAGTGCCGTTATTTGATCCATACATACAAAGGGGAGTTCCTTGGTCGAATACAAGAAATTATATCATGTTTGCACCTCAAGCAATTTGGTTATTAAATTTAACGTTGAATCACGATTAGCGTAAGTATCGCAATTTTCGAGTAAACAATATTTATTCCTTCAAGAACCGATCCAGCTAACTGCGTTTCTCAAGATCGAGAGAGTGTATATATCTTCATGATATGATCAGAATTATTGCTGTTTACTGGGAAACATAAGAATACAATGCGAAAGTTGATTGTGCGAGAGCAGATCTCAGTCCACACTGTTCTCAATCGAGCAGAAAGGTTTATAAGAATACTAACAAGAGCATCAATAATAATAATAATAATAATAATAATAATAATAATAATAATAATAATAATAATAATAATAATAATTAATAATGAGATAGAAGAAGGGTAAACTCGAATTAGTAGCAGGTAGATATTTGGTTTGAGTTTTGTACAGATAGGTTTGTTTGAACTAAATGCTTCGTTGGAAATCTGGTCTTCAAAAGTAACCTTGGCTTAATATCCTGGACTAAGAAAGCAATCCATTATTTAGTAAATAATTTTCAACAGTTTGTGTCCAAGCTAAACTACCGGCCTAAAGAATTTTTCGTTCAAGTTGCCTCTAATACATCAATCTACCTGATGCTATTTCGGCTTACTTGGACTTGGATCACAGTTACCAGATATATATATATATATATATATATATATATATATATATATATATATATATATATATATATATATATATATATATATATATATATATATATATATTCTCTACATTGTTTATTAGAAGTTAACTTTCCACAGAGTCTCAATCCTAATAAATCAAATGCTAATTTAAAATGCTCAAATATGAACTAACTGTGATGATCCTGTTATCGGGTATGTGTTAGAGAGGGTGCAAACAAATCAACCTACACTTAGTCACAGAGTTCACTCCCGGATCATTGTTAATGACTCATTATTCACTGTGTATTTGTGCAAAAAGTGCACACCGACAACCACATTATAATACAAATGTTCTAAATATTAATTAAATCAATGCCAAGAATTTCCGAATCTAACTCGTACAATGGTGTCAGCAGAATTATTTTCAGGGGTAGGAGAGGAAAACATGTAGTGAACAGCGATTATATTTAACGAATATAGACCAAAACATGTTTAGAAGTGAATTCCAGGTGTGTGGGCACGTGCCCTTGTCTGTTGGAGCCCATGCTCGTGTGTCAAAACTAAAATGAGATTGGACAAATGTTCTAAAAGTAAACTGGGACCCATAGTCGTGGGCACTGAACTAAATTAATAGCTGAAACCTGTGTTCTTTAATGTGCTCTATATCAGTGTGGTTATATGAACTAATCCTGGTACATTATGCCGGGTACATCGAACATGAAGTAATAAGACCTTGGAATCTCCGTCTGACCACTGGAGAGCTTCCAAATTAATCGAACTCTTCCTTGTTCCAGATACCAGGGTAGATCTGAAAAGTTATAACATGGTTCACTTAATCCCATCGATCTCATAGATGTAAGTAAATGACTTTAAAATGTGCTAAATATGAAGAATTCAAAATGAAATGAAATGTGCAATCACAAATTAAATATGAAACTGAACATAGTGACACTCAAATTGTGAACTATTGTTCGTGTAGTAGAATGGCTATTCATCTAAAGAAACAAATGGGGGTTCTAGATGTATGTTTATGAAAGTGTTCTCAGTCACCTACAGGCTTAATAGCTAATACGATGTAGATTTTTTGAGGTTAAGACAAAGTTGAGATGTTGGGGTTTGATCAAATGTTCTAAATTTAACAATATTTCCCTACGTAAGCTAAATCCAGACGAAAATAGAATGTTTAGATATTTCAAGTGAAAACAGCAACGTATATGCCTCACAAATCAACTATATGTACCATAATATCCTAAATCATCGACTAAATGTGAACGTCTGATCTCCAAAACTTGTAAACAAGGATGAGCACTTTTGGACATGTACCATGGATTTGTTAAGATCAATTATGCAAACGTAATTTAAATTACGTTTGAATGTTTCTAGTGTAGTTTGAAGGGGATCAGCTAACAAAATTATGTTTCAATTTTTTGTAGTGTAGTTTGGAGTGGATCAGCTAACAATCATTTAGCACAATGGTATCTTGAGATTTGATATCGGCTGATTATAAAATACCACATTGTCAAAGTACTAACTTAAAATATATTACCATACACACGCAAATTCATAATTTAAAAACCATTTTGGATATGTGCCTACAGCCAGATATGTAACATACAGATCAAAAGGATAGGTATAATGACATTCGATATGATTGTATTGAAATTAAACTTCTGTCCCAAACGTTATAAAATACACGGGCATTTATTAGTGTGGGATATGTAACCATGTTAAGATGAATTGTACAAAGTCGATTCAAGTAATCTGTTTGAAGGTTTATTGTGTAAGGTTAGAGGGCAGTTAACTGTTATTATCAGCAATTAATTACGCATAAAGGATATTTAATTATAATTGGATACCAAACATAAGCAATAATGCCGCAATTTGTAAATCAATATAATCAACCACAATGAATCATAAACACTAATGCAATTTGTGTTAGTCTTATTTTTTGTTGTTGTTTGTTGATGAAGAAATATTCTATCCTTAATATCTGTATATTTTGGATATTTTTCTTCAGGTCAAGGCAACGTAAGTCATGGTGAGGTTTTAACTTGGCGTAACAATTTGTTCCTACTAGTATACAGGACAAGTTAAGTGACAATGTACTAAATTTAAATATATTACCCAAAGTAGGCTTTAATATTTTTGAATATTTCAAGAGAATACAGAAACGGATGTGTCTCTCAGATAAACTTTATTTGCAAATATATCCTATACCATCGACAAAATGTGAACTTCTGATCCCAAAACCTTGTAAACAAGGATGAGTATTTGCATATGTGAGACATGCATAATATTCACAACAAGACAAATTACGCAAACATAATTCAAGTTATCTTTTTGAACATTTCTAGTGTATTTTTGAGTGTATCAATCAACAATCATTAAATAAAATGGTTCGTTGAAATGTTCTTTCAGCTGATGCTACAATACAACAATCTGTCAATGTATTAACTTGAAATTTATTATTGTGCATTATGTAAATTTAAAGTGCATTCAATCATGTATGTACCTTACTTATCATTAATATAGGTACAGTGAGATTCTATATAATGTATTGGATGTAAGATTATGTTCCCAAATATGTTTGAAACATACGAACATTCTATGATGTGGGATAGATTTCAAAAGTCATGATAATTATATCGTATTGATTTATTTAGGATTCATAAAACATCAAGAGCAATATTTATAATTCTGTGTAACTATAAACCGCCAAAATATATGTACTATCGGGATATGACTAAAATTTTTGAAGTTACTTTAAAATATCACAGGCAAATTTGTAATGGCCATGAAGCATTGGACTCTATCATTCCAAATTGTACATCGTATTGGCAAAGTTGGTAAAGTCAGTGTGAGGTTCACAAAATGATGTTTATGATCGGGTTAATGGTTATTAGTTGTTATATGAGAAATAACGACAAAGATATTGAGACTGTAAACAAGGAACTTTAGAGACCCATGTTAAATTTGCAAGAAAAAAAAATAACAATCATCTGCTAGATCGCACTCAGCCACGAAAGTTATTCTAGATTACGATAACATTAGACAGTTCATGTTAATTAAAGATTTCAAGGATGGCGTCCACAGTTGACGTTCAAACATACATTCACGGCAAGGTAGAAAGTTTTGAACTTACACAATTGAGGATTATTACTTGACTTGCAACATTTCATTTCTCGATAGATCTTCGTCTCAATAACAACATTATTCTCATAGGGACATGTCCAAATCTCATTCTAGCACAACGTATGAGAGACACCCTTTTGATAAGACAGATCCCAAATCCAATGTTATTACTTTTTATGTATTACAATATTATAGTCAAAGTAACGGACTGCAATTAGCAATAGATTGCTAAACCAATGGTATTGCCTTTTGTGTATTACAATATTATGGTTAGGCTAACATAATGCTATCAAAAATAGATTGCTAAGCATTGGTATTGCTTTTTGCGTATTAAAATAGTTTGGTCAGACTAACAGACTGCAATTAATATTAGATTGCTAAATATTGGCATTGCTTGCTAGTCATGTTGCATTATTATAATCAGGCTAACAGACTGAAATAAAAAATGGATTGATGACCACTGATATTGCGTTCTAGATGCATTACATCATATATGTCAGGCTAGAAGGATATAATTTACAATAAATTGCTGACTAAGCATGAGTTGCATACTTAGCTAAGGACATTTTCATAAAGCACTAAAAATAAAGAAATAAGCTTACTTTGACTAATGGGGGAAACATTGAGAGAAAACAAAACTGGTCAGTAGAGCGCAATAAACTGAAATTACTACTTTTCCAATATCAACATATACAATAAAGTATTGAAAACTTTTATAAAAAAAGGCTCATCAATGAAAGGCAAATTTCAGTTCTATAACTTAGTCAGTATTCATTTTTAAGATATGGTATACTTTACATATAATGCCAACTTCATATTTTCAAAAGCTTATGAATTGGAAAATCGTTTTGAAATCGCAAGGCCTGAAAATCTATACATCACTACACACATATCCACTGCACACCAATTGTCTGCACTGAGTGGTTTTTGTTAACATTATGCTAAATGTTTGCAAGGAAAGGTTATAACAGAAAAATTCCAAAAGATATTAAACAACTTAAACAATCACAATAATATACAGGAAATTTAGTCATGTCATCCACCAGATTATATTTGGTAATATGGAGTGGTTATTACTATAATGGTATGAAATTTGAATCAGATCGCATACACAAAGATAACATGCTGCAAATTAAAGGCTATTTCGAGTTATGGTGGAGGGCAACTATTTTCCTGGTATAATAGCAAATGCTGGTGTTTAATATCTAGTAACCACAGGTATGAAAATACCCTACCTACCGAAAGAAAATTCCGTCCTTCCTTTACATAGAACAATTTTCTCCCAGAACGCTGAATAAATTTCCATACATTTGGGATGTGTAATAAACAGCACATATATTTCCTGCAGTAAACAAAGTGCTATATTAATGTTTGGAGCCAGGAGGGCAACTTACCATATCAGCAGGTAAGAATTATATCGTTAAAATTAGATTTATCCTCCAAAAGCCATATTTTAGCATCAGTCATATCTTGCCTACTTGTGATGCAGACCGGATGAGTTTTGATGATTACAAAATTTGCAAACAATATAAACAAGGAATACTCACACTCAAGGGAAGGCAGGAGCCTCTTGCGGACCAGATACCTTTCTAATCAACGTCAATTAAGCCCAGTGAGAAAATTGCCTTGGTTTTGATGGGCTAAAGAGCGAAAGTAATAAGAGAACAAAGTAGTGTGAGAGAACTAAAATGCGTCCCTCAAAACACTTTCCAAGGATTAAGAAGTTATATAATTTATATACGTCCATGACGTAGGAAAATGGACGAATCGTACGAGCTTTCATTTGCGTAGAGGACAGTTACCTACCCGTAAGTGTGTGTTTGTGTGTGTGTGTGTGTGTGTGTGTGTGTGTGTGAGTGTGATTTAGATTTTTAACGTAACTTTAACAATTGTTTCAGTCATGCAACTACGATGTCTGCAGTGTGGCAGTTTATAGCAATGTTCAGAACTGGGACATCATGTCGCAGACATGTAGCACGATGTCCCACCCAGACACATTATCCTGACATCATGCCAACCAATACTAACACTAACCTCTTAATGCTGAGCGCCAAGAGAGGCAGCTGTTAATACCATTTTGAAAGCCTTTGATATGACTCATCTGTGCTTCGAACCCGATCCACCGTATCGGAGGCAAACGCTCTACCATTGGCTACCGGTGTGGTTAGTAAGTGAGTGATAAGCTCTCTTGATATGTTATATAATTCACCAAGAATTCATCATTATCTAATTATTCAGCAGCTTTTTAAAGGATGAAAAGTCATAAAAAGATACAACACAAATTTACATCAAATAATTCAGTAATTAACCAAATATTTCACTATGGAACTTGTGGAAGCTTTGAACGAGGCCTATGCAAAACCACTGGGTCCGACTATTTATATTAACAGTTTGAAAACACATTTTTGAACCATCGGTAATAGCTCTTTTGGAAATTATGAACCACTGGTAATCTACCAAACATTTGAAGATGGTACAATAATTCCATTAGCACAGATACCAACAATTACCGTCCGGATGCTTTACTGAGATATGTGTGTAAAACAGAGGTCACAAACTCGCGAACCTACAAGCCATATCCTGTGTCACGCTAAATGGTTAACGTCACAAGGTGTCGTTGG
This sequence comes from Potamilus streckersoni, assembly GCA_016746295.1. Classification (NCBI taxonomy): domain Eukaryota; kingdom Metazoa; phylum Mollusca; class Bivalvia; order Unionida; family Unionidae; genus Potamilus; species Potamilus streckersoni. The sequence continues at coordinate 549,633 of JAEAOA010000896.1, read as the reverse complement.
AGGTAATAAAGTGGCACGACCATTTGATCATGAAAAATGGCGTCATGAGGCCGTCAGGGTGGTTTGCGTTAGAGACCCCTAGTATAAAATGATATGACTTAAGTACTAATGATCATTAGGTGAATTAGATTTGTATCTTTAATTTACAAGACAAATTGAGTTCTCTATAGTTTTCAACATTCAAACTAGATAGCAAATATTTTCCTTGCTTTCAGGTCAGGTGCAACTTAGATTAATATTTTGTGCTCTGATATTTTTCAAAAACATAACATAGCAGGTAACTGAACATAATTACTCTGAATATATTATCAACAAGTAAAGATACGATTACTTTATGACATCATCATACTCAACAAATATATTCATGTGTATAAACATTTAAATTACGAATGAAGAATCAATCCAGTTGGTCAAAGCGTGAGTGCAAGAAACTTATATTTGGTCAAAGCGTGTATTCAGTCGATAAAATTATTGTCCCGTAATCTATTTCTCATCTTTTCTCTCTTTTTGTTTGGTTAGTAACACTCCCACAGGCATGAAAACAATAATGAACTCTATTTGAAAAAAGTAACCAAGAATATTCAAAAATGTTGAGGGGTGGGGGCAATATGTGGCTAGTGTAAAACTTACATTATGGTAAAGGCCTAATTTATGCGTCTGTGTCGATGAAGATGGTTAATATCTTTGCCTAAGCTTGCTCACAAAAAACATCAATATTTTTTCTTATATTAACAAGCTGTTGGAGGATAAATGAAAAATGTAAATAGTTTTAAGACATACACTTCACAAACGTCCAAATATCGCGAAAACATCATTAAACCCCTTGTTGGGTGGGATGCAGTAAACGTAAAACAAATGCCTTTGCCTTGATTCCGATTGAGTAGTTCATTTTTTGTGAATTGTGTAAACTTTTTATGGATATTACTGTTAAGTTATTCAAGAAGAATCGCATTTTCTTCACCTTACAGGTTTGTGCAATAACAGTTATATGGTAAAGGTAGTTAATTTGTCGAGATCTGCTCAGCCCGCTTTAGATTTTATTATTACCTCCATTTCTTCTGAAAATAGAATTTCATGTAAGTAATGATTACATAGTTTGCCCCTACGATCATTAGCTTCAAGTAGCCATTTCAGTATGGTCATTGAGAAAATACATTTATACTTAAGTGTTACTGGACTCTGCAGCTTAAAATATGATGCAATTATGTTATATGTATATTTCAACTATTAACCATTGTAAATATTGAACTTGAATTGATTCTGTATCCCAAGTATTGAGCTAATAGATTGTCAAGCCAACAATCTAGATTTAAAGCCAATTAGCTACTATAAAAGGGCAAATAAAACATAAAATAATATAAACGAACATTCTTTTCTATTATATCAACAAATATATTCATGTTAGTTTTCTATTAATATTGTTTTGAAAAGTCCTCTTAATAACTATAACCATTGTTCCATCCTAGACACTATATATTACTGGACGAAAGTAACACACTTTGCGTTTTGACCGGATGACAAACATCAGTACTGTGCATAGTTCATGTATCAATAATTAAACACTAGTGATCAGACTTCACATAACAATTACGCAGAGTTCTGTCTACTCTCCATAATTATATACTTATTTCCATGTACCCGGTGATAATTATCATGGAGATGGTAACAGATCATGTTAAACATTACAATCATTAACATAAAAAGTTTAACATTCAGTAAACTGCTTTGAAGATAATGACTTCTGTATATGGTACGATGTGTACGTATCTAGCATATATTATTCAATGTAACCATAATTACGTAACGTGCGTTATTAAGGCACAAAATGTAGGTTTTATTTCCATTGTAGTAACGTGCAACCAGTCATCACGTTTCATGACTGGATCACACACAAAACTGAAAAGCTGAACATTCAACAGAAAATAAAACACAACTAACATATAACATACTTTTGCCCAAAGATACATGAAAGATATTAAGATACATCTACTCACAGTGTCATTATTCTTGGCAGGACAGTATGGTGTTATTTTTTGGACTTGATTGGTTACTGAAAAAATAGCAATAATTATCAAATATGATATGATAATATGCTGGGATATGCAAACTGTAAATGGCTTTCCTTTAACAAACCATTACTTTGTTTTTTTAAGGCTGATTAACGCATTGTTATTACAGTCATTCATCTCGGATGGTTGCTTGATATATAAATATATTCATACGTAGTATCTCAGTGTTTTGAATCTTATAAAAGAAATTAAGATATTTTAATTTTAATTCCCAGCATTTTTGCCTAAAATGTATAGTATCTTATAACGGTCTTCCCTACAACAAATCACAGTTTCCAGCTGAAACTAGAAGATGCACTATTTTGATATAAATGAAACAAAATGTGAATTATGTGCTGCACAAGATATAGGTGACGAATTTCGTTTTGTTTTGAATATAAATAATTTTCTAAAATAAGAGAGCAGTATACAGACAAGACGTATCTTAAGATTGTTGATACATACAAATTTAGCATGTAGATAAGAAATATAGACGTTAACAGATTAAATTAAAGAAACTCTAGGATCTGATATTTCAATCATTCTGTAACCATATAAATACAAAATAGTTACAAATAATACTACTTTGTGATCTCTCTCTCTCTCTCTCTCTCTCTCTCTCTCTCTCTCTCTCTCTCTCTCTCTCTCTCTCTCTCTCTCTCTCTCTCTCTCTCTCTCTCTCTCTCTCTCTCTGGTCCGTTATATCACCACCAATTTTCCATTATGTATTTTCTTGCAAATGATATGACACAATCTTGACAGTTACTATATATTTCTCGATTCATAGGCAATGTGCCATATTAATGGATCTATTTTACAGAGGAAAAGGCAGTTGTGCTAAACCAATGATACATGGTGACATCCGTCTTGTCCTGCTCTAATCAAATCTGCAACTCTTGGATAACATGTCCGTCGCAATACCATTATCTTGCATATATTTTCATCAAATATTTTTGCACAAAACCGTTGTATTTTCATATGATGATAAGACAAAATAGAAGACGTTCTTGTCTTTTTCTCGATATTCATTTGGTGTCCAAAACATTAAGTGTTAAATTTGAAAAGGAAACTGTGAAAGATCGCAGCTTTTAATCGTTAGTCAAATAATTATTATTTATATTACACAGCTCTATTTTCAGCATCTCCAAGGCTTGCCTCAAACAGGACAATTTAGTATTTTACCGTTTATATACTTTAACAATACACTTTACTTTAGGGATAACATACTGATTTGTCATGTCTAAAAGAACACCTCTCGATCATGGATGTTTGGGTAATAAAATAAAATAATTGTTACTAACACATTTTTAATGACCATGATAATACTGTTGCCACTACATATTTTCTGAATCTCCAGTTTTAAATGCCAAACAATTGTTAACAAGCACGAAATTTCTATCCTCGTTTGTGAAGGTATATGGTTACATTGCCGATGGATAAAAATGATTAAATTAGACAAACTGTGTGATGAATTGGACATGGTAGTAATCACAGAGCTTGTTCAGCATGAGTCGACTGAATAACAGTTGAATAAGGACTAATATATATTTTTCAGTTTATCTACTTCCCATTTTGAATTTGTCGTATATATAACTTGTGGGTCAACAAACCTAGACAAAACGTGTTGACAACTGCCTATCGGACCGGGTGGTTAAATGGTTTGTGTGTAAAATATTTATCATTAGAAAGTATGTTATGATCATAAAAGTTCTAGATACAAGCACATATTACTCTTGCTGCACAATTCGCCTTCTTTTATTTTACATTATGATTTTCGCCATGGATACGTATCCGATACAAGTAATATTCCTGCAAGAAGTGCGTCTTGATTTTTATAATTGGTTTAAACAGCAATGAGCAAACCGTGTGCATTTTAAAAAAGCTTTTCGCTAGTAAAAACCAGATTTCATAAAATTTATATAAAACCTCAATCCTGGTGAGTAATATATCCACTTCTTGGGCGGAATTGATATAGTTTGTTTTCTGTGTGTTCATGTGTGACAGTGCTCACAAAAACAACTTTCGCTTTCCAGGACCGTTGATTTGCACTTGCTCCTTACCACACCATGTGAATTCCTATTTAAATACGTGCGGATGCACTGTATCCCACCTTCTCTAGCAATATCCTCAAACACAGAGTGATCAACAGTTGGAATAGTTAGAGATATCATTAACGATGCTTTTCTGGGAAAACCCAAATTATATTTACAAGTTTTTCTTGTTCAGTATTTTTGCGTGCAATCAAAATGACCAAAAAATTAAAAGCAACGCTCTATGGAATGGCGTTCAGGTTATGCATTTTGCTACCCGTCGCATGTGCTAATGTCCCATATGGATTCAAATAAGGCAAAACCCTCATTTCATACTATTTGTACTTATTTTCATAATTCAAGAAATCGAGAACTGGAAATATATTATTTATTATCAATAATTATTCAGGAGAGGCTACATGCAACACATATTTGAATAAAAGATGGTAGCTACGATAGGCAGGTATAATGGTTATATGATAAAATTGATGCATGTTCTTCTATGATATTTTGGCAGAATAATCATGGGTATTTAAATGCCTGTAGCTTTATTAATATTATCACCGTGATACTACTTTATAATGAGTGTTAACTCTGAAAAGAAACCGTGGAATGTACATGCAAATGAAGTGTTTTGATTCCTTCATTGACAGTCTAGCTGCTTGCTCCAATTCCTGACTAAAACGGAAATAGGGCTTAGGGTCTGACTGTTTATACACTGTCATACATTTTTTAAAAGACCAGATTATCGATTATTTATAATCTTCATTTAAAGATAATTCATTATGATTTATAAATAAATACTAATATTTTGTATCCAACCTAAACATCTTCTGTTGACGGCTATGGCTTATCTTTCAGATTAAATTAAACATCACGGCTAACTATATGAAGTTCGGAGCATTCTCAGCAGTTAACATTCAAAGAAGAAAGGTAACGAAATTAGGTTTTATCACAGGCTGGAAGATGAGCCATTTTATATATGCATGGTATTAAATTGAATTTATCGGTCGTGTAACGTGCACAACATTTTAATTTATAACATTTTATGTTGTTATTTGATCGAGGAACGTCCAAGAAATAAAGTACTCTTGTATGTAAATAATTAAAACATTCCAAAAACACTCATCTTTCCATAAAGCTAAATCCAAAGGAAAGACGATCTAGAGTCCTCAATAGTAATATATATATATATATATATATATATATATATATATATATATATATATATATATATATATATATATATATATATATATATATATAAAGAATACAAATCATATGGCGAATAACAACCCTCTCAAGCGTACTGGATCCACCAAGGGATCACGTTTGTCAGTTATTAATTAAAATAGATGCAATAAACTGACGACGAACAGTACGAAACTAGCAACTAACTAGCCTAAGCGCTTTCGACTCTTAATGAGTCTTTTTCAAAGGCAAATACAAAACATAGTTACGACAAACAAATAAACACAAAAACGTTGCGTTTGTAAACCTCTACATTTCTATCTTCACATGTGCTAAAACTATAAATACAACCAGCTTGTATAGACTAGTTGCGGAACTGAAAACGTTGTATAATTCCCTAAAAGTCTACAAGCCAAAGCGACATCTATTTTTACTTTGTGTACATATGTAACGCAGATTATATCCCGGATATTTGGTTCTATACCGGTTATTCTTATAGTAAAAATTGAAGGATAAGAAGATTTTAAAAAAGTGTTAAATTCTACTAGTGCATAGTTTTCATTTTCTAGTCTTCTTGGTTTAGACCGCTTGGTTTCAATGTTCTAAGGCGGCGTATCCAGTATGATTCCTTTTCCTTCCTGGTTTCGGAACTCCAGCTGTGGTTGTTGGCAATAGCGATAAGTATTATATCACTGAAAGTGTGGACAGGGGAGGAGAAGTGTTCTGCGACCGGGCTTCTGTACAGCTTTTTTGTCATCCAATCAGATCTATGAAGGTTTATCCTTATGTGTAGCTTTTCAGTTTCTCCCACGTACTGAAGGCCACAGATCTTACATGTGATGAGATAAATCACATTCTCTGTTTTGCACGTTTTGTTTGGACCATGTATGTTTAGTTTTTCTTTAGTCACTGTGCTAGTGAATGTCTTGGTCTCTATCATATGTTGACAGGTTTTGCATCTTTTATCGCCACAGGGTCCAGATTGACTAGGTTGGTTTTGACTAGCGATTGTTGTTAGCTTGGCCCTGACTAGGATGTCCTTTAGGTTTTTTGGTCTCCGGTAAGCTACTACAGGTTTGTTCGGAAGTATTAGGTTTAGTATGTCTGACGATTGCACGGTTGGCCAGTGGTTTGCGATGATTTTACCTACTTTGGGATTGTCTGGGTGATAGGTCAGAATAAATGGTATCCTATCAACCTTTTCTTTCTGTCCATATCTGAGTAGGTCATCACGGTTTGTTTGTTTGGCCCTTTGGATTGCCTCCGCAATCAGGTCTTTGTCGAACCCCCTTTAAATAAATGTTTAGCCAGCTCTTCAGACCTTTCTAGGAATCTTTCATCGTCGGAGCAAATTCTGCGTATCCTCAGTGCCTGGCTATATGGAATGTTCTTAATGCAGTGTTTTGGATGACAGCTGGTTGGGAGAAGATACTGGTGTTTGTCGGTTGGTTTCGAGTAGATGTCTGTGTGTAATTTGTTTTCCACCAGTCTGGTTGTTGTGTCCAGGAAAACATGGTTTGAGTTGGAAATTTCTGCCGTGAATTTTATTGAAGGATGGAAGTTGTTTGCCTTTGAAATGAAGTCATCCAGACTTTCTCTTCCATACTGCCACTTCATTTCTATATCATCGATAAAGCGTACCCACTGGTATGGTGTACGCTCAACCGATGCTAAGAGCTTTCCCTCAAGTTTTCCCATGAAAATGTTAGCATACGAAGGGGCCATTTTAGTACCCATTGCAGTTCCATTGATTTGTAGGTAGTTTTCTTCATTAAATTCAAAGTTGTTGAGTTTTAGGACAAGCTCCAGGAGTTGGATTAAGAAGTGTTTGGGTGGATTGTTTACAGTTCTTGTTTCCCATGCTTCGCTGCATGCCTGTAACCCTTCGTTGTGCGGTATGTTGGTGTACAAAGATGTGACGTCTAAGGAAGCAAGTAATGTTTCTGGCAGTAATGGTTCACTAGCTTTGCTTTTTATGAGATTATCTGTCGTGTCTTGAAGATATGATGGTAATTTGTGGACATGTGGTCTCATAAAATGATCTAAATATTCTGATATCCTTTCTGTGGGGTGCCCGTTACCTGAGATTATAGGTCTGCCAGGGTTTCCTTGTTTGTGGATTTTGGGTAGAAGATAAAATCTACCTGCTCTTGGGTTTTCTGGGCTTAAGTAATTTTTGGTTTGCTGGTCTATGTGTCCGCTTTGGTACGCCTCGTCAATAACATTAGTGATGATTTTTGCATATTCCAGCGTTGGATCATGGTCCAGTTTTTGGTAGAACCTAACGTCACTTAGTTGTCTACTTGCTTCACTAATGTAGTCTTCCCTATTCATAACGACAACAGCGGAACCCTTATCTGCAGGCTTAATTATTATGTCTGTTCTGCTTTTCAGTGAGTGCAGGGCATCTGTTTCTTCTTTTGTCAAATTAGAATATTTGTTAGTATGGTTGATATGTCTGGAAATATCGTTTTCAACCGAGTTGATAAAGGCTTCCAGATTCGGAATTGAACTTTTTGGTGGGATCCAGTTACTTTTCTTTCTAAATGTGGGTTGGTCGCAGCTTATATTTTCCTTTGATTTGTTTGGTGGTTGCAAGGCAAAATGGGCTTTGAGTCTTAGTCGGCGGATGAATTCTTCGGTGTCATTCTTAAGCTTCCCTCTGTCGTATGTTTTAGGACGGGGACAGAAACTCAAACCTTTCGATAAAAGTTTTATTTCTGCATCAGTAAGTTCTAAATTGGAGATGTTGACTACTGTGTTAGTAACAGTTGCATTAGTGTTTGTTACAGAGTGCTTGCGATTCTTCCTTTTGCGGCGATTTTTCTTCTTACGGTTGTTTTTGGAAGAAATTTCGTCAATTGAAGTTTCTTCACAACAGTCCTTTGGTTGTAGATCATGACTTCTAAATTTTCTATCTCTGACTTTGTATAGTTTCGAAGAGAGTCTTTTTTCATCTTTTTTTAATTTGGAGTAAAACGTTTTCAATTGTTCTTCTGTTGAGACGGAATTGAGCTGATGTTTTAGTTCTTCAATGGTTGCTGATTTGGCTAGATATTGATGATTTACGTTTTTACTAAGTAGGGCTGTGAGTTTCATGGAAGCGTCGTGAGTTATTTTATTCCATCTTTTGTTGAATCTGTTTGAACTCTTGCCAATAATTTGCGGTTTCACATGAATTTGAAGACCTTTAGTGACTGTATTTGTTTCGAGGAAATGATGCAAGAAAGTGCAATGATGCTTTAGGCGAATTAAAGCATCAGTTTCATTGCGTAAAGTTTTGAATGTTTTCTGTATTTGTTGAGACATCGTCTCCATTCTAAGAGATACGGCAACAATTTAAGTATAAGAAGGAAACAATGGAACAGTAGCACTACATAAATACAAGACAGAAAAGGGTGTTAGATCACACCAAAGGTAGATCGAGCCATACGAGGTAGGTAATATAAAGAATACAAATCATATGGCGAATAACAACCCTCTCAAGCGTACTAGATCCACCAAGGGATCACGTTTGTCAGGTATTAATTAAAATAGATGCAATAAACTGACGACGAACAGTACGAAACTAGCAACTAACTAGCCTAAGCGCTTTCGACTCTTAATGAGTCTTTTTCAAAGGCAAATACAAAACATAGTTTCGACAAACAAATAAACACAAAAACGTTGCGTTTGTAAACCTCTACATTTCAATCTTCACATGTGCTAAAACTATAAATACAACCAGCTTGTATAGACTAGTTGCGGAAACTGAAAACGTTGTATAATTCCCTAAAAGTCTACAAGCCAAAGCGACATCTATTTTTACTTTGTGTACATATGTAACGCAGATTATATCCCGGATATTTGGTTCTATACCGGTTATTCTTATAGTAAAAATTGAAGGATAAGAAGATTTTTAAAAAAGTGTTAAATTCTACTAGTGCATAGTTTTCATTTTCTAGTCTTCTTGGTTTAGACTGCTTGGTTTCAATGTTCTAAGGCGGCGTATCCAGTATGATTCCTTTTCCTTCCTGGTTTCGGAACCCCTTCGTATGCTAACATTTTCATGGGAAAACTTGAGGGAAAGCTCTTAGCATCGGTTGAGCGTACACCATACCAGTGGGTACGCTTTATCGATGATATAGAAATGAAGTGGCAGTATGGAAGAGAAAGTCTGGATGACTTCATTTCAAAGGCAAACAACTTCCATCCTTCAATAAAATTCACGGCAGAAATTTCCAACTCAAACCATGTTTTCCTGGACACAACAACCAGACTGGTGGAAAACAAATTACACACAGACATCTACTCGAAACCAACCGACAAACACCAGTATCTTCTCCCAACCAGCTGTCATCCAAAACACTGCATTAAGAACATTCCATATAGCCAGGCACTGAGGATACGCAGAATTTGCTCCGACGATGAAAGATTCCTAGAAAGGTCTGAAGAGCTGGCTAAACATTTATTTAAAGGGGGTTCGACAAAGACCTGATTGCGGAGGCAATCCAAAGGGCCAAACAAACAAACCGTGATGACCTACTCAGATATGGACAGAAAGAAAAGGTTGATAGGATACCATTTATTCTGACCTATCACCCAGACAATCCCAAAGTAGGTAAAATCATCGCAAACCACTGGCCAACCGTACAATCGTCAGACATACTAAACCTAATACTTCCGAACAAACCTGTAGTAGCTTACCGGAGACCAAAAAACCTAAAGGACATCCTAGTCAGGGCCAAGCTAACAACAATCGCTAGTCAAAACCAACCTAGTCAATCTGGACCCTGTGGCGATAAAAGATGCAAAACCTGTCAACATATGATAGAGACCAAGACATTCACTAGCACCGTGACTAAAGAAAAACTAAACATACATGGTCCAAACAAAACGTGCAAAACAGAGAATGTGATTTATCTCATCACATGTAAGATCTGTGGCCTTCAGTACGTGGGAGAAACTGAAAAGCTACACATAAGGATAAACCTTCATAGATCTGATTGGATGACAAAAAAGCTGTACAGAAGCCCGGTCGCAGAACACTTCTCCTCCCCTGTCCACATTTTCAGTGATATAATACTTATCGCTATTGCCAACAACCACAGCTGGAGTTCCGAAACCAGGAATGAAAAGGAATCATACTGGATACGCCGCCTTAGAACATTGAAACCAAGCGGTCTAAACCAAGAAGACTAGAAAATGAAAACTATGCACTAGTAGAATTTAACACTTTTTTTAAATCTTCTTATCCTTCAATTTTTACTATAAGAATAACCGGTATAGAACCAAATATCCGGGATATAATCTGCGTTACATATGTACACAAAGTAAAAATAGATGTCGCTTTGGCTTGTAGACTTTTAGGGAATTATACAACGTTTTCAGTTTCCGCAACTAGTCCATACAAGCTGGTTGTATTTATAGTTTTAGCACATGTGAAGATAGAAATGTAGAGGTTTACAAACGCAACGTTTTTGTGTTTGTTTGTTTGTCGTAACTATGTTTTGTATTTGCCTTTGAAAAAGACTCATTAAGAGTCGAAAGCGCTTAGGCTAGTTAGTTGCTAGTTTCGTACTGTTCGTCGTCAGTTTATTGCATCTATATATATATATATATATATATATATATATATATATATATATATATATATATATATATATATATATATATATATATATATATATATATATATATATCACGACAATTGTAAAACACCAAATCAATTGAATATTTGGTAAATCATAATTACTATATGCCATGGTATGCATGACAAATAATTGTCTATCTTTGGTGTCCTGGTAAAGCAAAGCATGGGTAGGTATATTTGACTATTGAGGGGTCAATCAGAAATTAGCATTTTCCAATAGACTTTTACGAGAGCAAACATTGTGGTCAAAACTGAAATCCTATGTTGATTTGTCAGTAGCATTAAAGTGGGAATGGTTTTATATGATCAAACGTTTTAATGGCGTCAAACGTAGACAGTGTTACGAGTGAAGAAAATCTGTGAGTATAAGTAATTCATAATGTTTCTTTGTGTAGCAAAATTTATAAAATCAATTTTAATTTTGACGGCTACCTATAAAGGACCAAATCTACCAAATTAGGATTTCAAGTAATAAACACAAAGAGTTTTCAAAAAATTAATGGAAAAAATCATACGGTCAAGTAACCTAGTAAACATTTGGCTGAACTGGCAAACAGGTTTTCTTCTCCCATCTATCGGCAGGATATCGCAATTAGCTGGTTCTTGTATTATTATTCCGATGGGGACAGTTTTCTTCGGAACAAATGCCTCAAGTCAAACAGAAGAGGATATTCCCTATTTATGCATGACTGACACAATGAACTATAGGTGATTTTCCTTAAAACATCCTGTTATGGCTGCCTCTTCGTTTCTAAATGACTTCCTCCCATTCAAATCCAGCAAAGTTTGATTTATTATTTAGACAGTTGCTTTTAGTCCGTTGTTCTATTTGTTCTCTTACGAAATCGAAAGGTTCTCATCAGGAGATTCAGTAAAGGATTTGATAATCTTCAGGCAACAAAACTCTAATTTTTGCTAGCTCATCATTATCTGCACGTGGAAGAACGTGAATTCTGTGCTTCACCCCCGCTCTTTCATTTTGTTGCAAGTACGTTGCTGTACGGTGTTTGTCGTTGCTATCGAATGAAATGATTGTCATACTGGCAATATATGTGATGGAAAAATATCCCAAAGATTTGGCTATGTGGATGTGATTAAAACATGATAAAGAAAGAAATTTGAGAGAGCATATTCGTAAACAAAACAAGACAATACTTTTTCAAAGATCTACATATTTAATTATCAAAAGAAGCATCTCAAATGCAACTACAAATCCGCATCACAACAATTCTGAAATGAAAATATTTACAAGGACGACAGCCAATTAGCCCCATGACCATAGTGTTATGATGCAGTAAGAGCTAATTGACCCGTTTCAGTTATATGAGTTGGATTCAAAAAGTTGACTAACTAGTGCTTTAATTGACTTTGATTCAATGACAGCCGATTGATACGGTCCTTGGGGTGAATTGGACGCAATAGGAGCTGATTGACCCAATGAGATGACTGACACCTATATATTTGAGTATCTAATGTGACGACATTAACGATTACCCTAGTTAATAAACATTGAAAGGTAAACGAATGGCGCTTAATGTGACTTAATCATGGTTTTTATTTTCTAAAAGTGCTTTAAACGTGCCAGTTGACAATTTCCAAATATTCGTCCATCCAATCTTTGACATTTTGATTCTCTTTAAAGATTGGGTGCCAGGGGCTGATGGATACCATTGGATTATATATATATATATATATATATATATATATATATATATATATATATATATATATATATATATATATATATATATATATATCGTTTTGTCTTATTTATGCCTGTCGGTCTATCTTCCCACGATAATTGAAATCTTTCTCTTACGAATTTAATTAAACCATTTTAACCCACCTAGCCAACTCCTCTCCCATCCTCTTGTTCGTGTTAAATAAAACTTTAAAAATAACTTGCCTAAATGTCATTATCAGTCCATTTCCCCATGTCACTAATATTCTGAAACCTTTACATAGAAATCCAAGGAGTACAAATTAAAACTCCTGTTAGGGGGAGATGCAGAAGGGACTGAAGCAGAACAGAACAAAAGAAAACAAAACATAACATGCATTTAAATCTTATTTAAAAGTGACAGCATGTGACATCTCTAAGAACGACATGTGATCTTCGCGAAACACTTTGAGCTACCAAGGATGTATGAGTATGGTCAAAACGATTCTAGACTTAAAGGGTTGAGTGTCGGTTTAGGTAGTTAATATCCACCGACCCTATCACTTTTAAGGGTTTAACTTGATTGGGAATGATGGAATCATAGCTCAAGCAACAAGTACTCTGTGCCCAAATGATAGCGTTACTTTCTAGAACTATGATTTGTATTTAATAATGTTGATCATAAGATACAAAGATAAAGAAGTAGCACAAAGGTAGTAAACATTACTGTACAGCTTAATTGCAGAATATAGTTTGCAGTCAGTTAAATTCTAGACAAAGTAAAATCTTTAATCTTTATTTTTAAGAAAGGTAAAGGATGAAAGAGGAGAGAAAGGAGGAATAAAACAATAAATCATGAAGACGTAAACGCTGAAATAACAAGGTTTGTGTTACATCATAAACATAAAATTTAAAACAATTGAATATGTGTCAATAAGGTCTTTCATTCTTTTACGACTTTTCTCCAAAAATTAACATTTAAAGCGAGAAACCAGTTGCGAAGTTAATCATAAATTTACACTCACTTGAACACACTAATTGATGATTATATTTTGCGTAGCTTTATTACTGTTTCTAGTATTAGTATATATATATATATATATATATATATATATATATATATATATATATATATATATATATATATATATATATATATATATATATATATATATATATATATGTGTGTGTGTGTGTGTGTGTGTGTGTGTGTGTGTTTATCAGGTTGAGACCTATGGTCCATTTCGACGTTTATATCTTAAAACTTTTTTAGGATGCCAAGTTTTGATTACACTTATCGTATATCACAATTCATAACATCATCAACTGAATATAAACGCTTCTCTAAGGTCAAAAATAAAAACAATTCCATTAATGACTTGAATAGTGCACTGACCATCAGAGATGTTGCAATGGTTGAAAATAAAAATGTCAGCAACAATTCGGTGTGCAAGGCCCTTTATCATGGTTCCTCGGAACTCAAGAAGGAGGAAACATTAAGTTTAACGTCAGGGAGTAAGTTTGTCGTAGGTACTAGTCAAAAGTTTAGTCACTAACTTTAGTATTTCCTCTCTCCCTCTTACGCTCATTGATTTACATAGTTTGTGAGTAGATTTCTAACACTGATAGTGTTTTATTTTAGTTACTTTCCATCTCCCTTTGACCACTGGAGGTGTCATTATCTATATTACATTCTTGAACAGTTCTCAGAGGTTCAAATTTGGTCAATGTGAAAAATTTATTTTTATGTCTGCCAGATTCGGATTTCTCTGGTGCGAATGCTTCAACAGAATTCGATTTTCTCTCTCGCAGGAATATTCCAAAAATGCTCCTTTTGTTCAAATTTTCTTTCATGCCTTCATTCAAACGTCTCCATTTCTGTGCTTGCTCACTCCTCTTCTTCCTTTTCCTGAGTTTGTCTCTAGCCTGAGCATGCAAATAATAAATTGTAAAATTATTAACAATGACTGGTACAGACAGGGCTATAACTAAAATACCGCTGATTGCACAACATCCACCTACAATATAACCTGCTACAGATTTTGGTACAATGTCACCGTATCCAATTGTAGTCATGGAAATAATTGCCCACCAACATGCCATCGGTATATGCTCTATTTCTGTTTCAGTTCCGGAAAATAATTCTACATAGTACTCTATACACGCGAATATTATAACTCCAATTAGAACAACTATGAGTAACAAAAGCAACTCTTTAGTACTGGCAGCAATGGTGTACATCAGAATCTTCAATGCAAGGAAATGTTTCATTAGCTCAAATAGTCGGAGAATTCTGAAAATTCGTGTAGCAAAAAGTACCTGTATGACATTCAAAATTTTGATCGGGTCCGGGTGAAGGATGATAATCATTACTCCTATGTAATACGGTATGAGAGCGAACAAGTCAATCAGTGTGCTTGGTGACCTCAGAAACATTAATCTGTTTGGTGAAGCTAAAAGTTTGACAATAAGCTCGATAAATAAGAATAAATTACAGATGTTATCGATGAGTAGTAAAACATCTGTTGGAGAAATATCGGTGAAAATCTCGAATTCATGACGTAGATCCTTGCTAGTGATGTTCCTGCTACTGTCGGGTGCATGCGCAGAAATGTCTTCAAACGTCGGCAATGTCTCCACCACAAAAACAGTAATGGATAGAAGGACGACCATTAAGGAAACAATGGCAAAGATCTGAAAGTATGAAAGAAAAATGTAAAGAGAAGACAATTGCGTTGAATAATGAAAGTACGAACGGAAGAGCTGTAGAATGAAGACTTTCGCGTTAAAATTGATGCGATATCCGGTACATTTTTGTGCAAACGTTGAACTGAATGGTCTTCCTTTTTAATGGCTTGACGATTTGAAACGGTGTGTGATGAAGAGGAAAGAGTTCACTATCCCTGTATATGACGCGATAATACAAAACATCTGTGTAATTGGAATATAGACCTAAATTCAAGTTTTGATGATGTTGCTCCAAACATTATATCAACAAATAATGCTACAATTGTTCTCATTGTTAATGGGTCTATCTTATGTCAATAGATGATAACATGATGTTAGTTCGAAACATCCTGTTTGTAATTTTAAGTCAATTTCCAAAGCAGATCCTAATGTATCATTTCTTGGTCATCTCTGTTTTCATTCCGTCTATAAATAAATTTCAAAATGTGTTTGAAATATTCCGTAATGTACATGTATGTAGAGGATACATCAATCTATGACTGTGATATGACTCAAGAGTGCACTGGCTAAAGTCTGAAGCAATACATTTGCGAGTAGGTATAAACATGTCTCCAAAATATTTGTTTATATGATCAGAAAAGCATGTTCAACAGTATCTCACGTTTTGTTGGAGAAATTGCGAATACTATGTTCAACGTTTTGCTCGATTTAAAGGTTTTTCTGTGACTGTATCATCTTTAATTTAGAATGGACGAGACGGATTTTTCTGTTCATCCACAAGCAAAACTAAAGCTTTAGCTACAAGATCGTTCATTGTTTATTTGCAAGATAGATAGATGGATGGATGGATGGATGGATGGATGGATGGATGGACAGAGTGCATTACATTTTGTTAAACAATAATGAACGAACGTAATATTACCATTTATATAATATCTTGTTATATTCATTTGCAAAGAAAAATAAAAAGAGCATTGTCTATATAGAGTATATGTCAGAAAAGCAATATTAACTCTATTTTCAATTTTAATAATTGCTGTTTCATCAATGGAATAATATTTTTGTACGTGCTAGCACGCGCGCCTTGTCCCGATAGTTTGGCTTGGATCTAACTGTGGTATAAATTGTAAACATGACAATTGCTTATGTTGAGGTTATATTGGGAGGTTTAATTTTATGGTGGTTTTGGATGAATGAAGAGCTACGTGGTTTCTGTTAAAAATCGTTTGCATTTTAAATGATGGTACGGCAATCAGACTACGTAGTTTGTCCTCCTAGCTGTTAATCCGCACAAATCAACTCGAACGTCTTTTTCATTTGTATGGTTTTTCAATAGCATTCTTTAGTTTAAGCATAAATTTACTAAACACTAGTCTTATATTGGAAGGCCAATGAATTGTTGTGTGTTCGACATTTCCTTGTACAATGGTCGAACTTCAGAACACAGCGAAACTTAATGACGTGTGTCCTAACATTGATGCAAAGCTGGAGGTTTCTGTAATGTACCATATATTGTTCCTTTTTTGTAGTCTTGACATTTATTGCTTCCCTTAAACGTACTACTGAGCTTGCCCATAAAGCATGTAGATAATCGATAAGCCAATCTTCTGGAACACTTATTGGTTGTTGATCTTGTCGCTACTATTTAATGAAAGAGTGACTTGCTAAAAATGTTGCCGACTGGGCCGAGCAGAAAGACGTTGCGAACATCAACATTCATTAAAATCGCAACCGGATAACGAATCTCCTATTTAATTTTGTAGACTTGCAAAATGCTTTTGACAGTATGCGTAGGAATAATCGTTGGAACATTATTCATAAGAAGGTAAATATCATCAAGATCTTATATAATGACTTGAGCTACAATGACGTGTGTGGAGACAAAGCAATATAGAGTTTCAAGAGTAGGGAAGGAGGAAGAAACGGATCGATCAATTTCCCTTTCCTATAAATCCTAGCAATGGAATTGTTGATGAAAGAGACAATGAAGGACAAGAATCTAGTAATGCAATGATCACTAACCTCATTCTATTAAACTCGGTTGGTCCATGTAGTGCGACAATCTCTGGCAGTGTCAATTGCTATTTTAATTGGAACTTTAACGAGACTAATAGTGCGATTGTCAAGAGGAACAAGTAATTAAAAGAAATAGACTCAGGCTTGTGACGTAGACTTTATTTCGTTACTACGATAATTGGTTATAACTGTTCAAAATAAAATTAAAAAACAGGTTAAGATTACATTTGTTTCATTTACACTGGTGTCGGACATCAATCAGTCACTAATACCTCGTAATAAATACATCAGTAACGATGCCGTGTCTGATTGACAATAACGTTATACTCATTTGCTTCATCTACCATTAAACAATCTAAGTTTCTTTCTGAAGCATTTTCACAAATTACAGACCTATATTTTATGGCAAGTAAGCTTATATTGTTTGGTTATATGCTTAGTCGCAATTTCTATACCAAATTTTATAAATACCAATAGTAAAACTATGGGTTGTTAAATAAGAATGCGAAATCGGTATTCCTATTTAATCAAAAAGAAGTTTCAAAGATTAGACAGTTTATCTCAGGAGCTGAAACTTTCATCGAACCTGGGTAAATATGATAGAGAACTAGAATTGATGTTTAATGCGCAAAGAGATGGAAATATTGTGTAGGATTTAAGGCATATTATATGTTCTGTTTTTCACATTGTAATAGTAGAATCGAATGAAAGGGAGATGAGATATGATGAAGAGCAAAAAGGACAAACAAAATGCAATAATAAATGGATGCATACGATGAATGAATGACTACAAAATGCAATGAAAATTAAACAATTAGTAAATTTTTATAACCTGTCTGTGCACTATAGATTACATGTACCATGGGAACAGTGACAGAATGCTGATATGTTTCCTACGTAATTTTAGAACCTAATTTAATGCAGATTTATGATGAAGGTGCTTGACATGGTCAAAACGCTTCCTTGAGTACTTTTAACCAAATAATTCTTAGTAGTCTCCTACTCAAGTGTGTCAATAAGCCAAAATGCCATTGTAAAAATTACCTAAATCATCCAATATTTATTCAATTATTCATATAAAAAAACTTATTGCAAACATTAGTGTATCTCAGTAAATTGATTAAAATAACAGTGTAAGTATATTATCTGAATTCAAGAAGACCCACATGTTAGACAAGTCTCCCCTTCCCCCACCTCTCTCTCTCTCTCTCTCTCTCTCTCTCTCTCTCTCTCTCTCTCTCTCTCTCTCTCTCTCTCTCTCTCTCTCTCTCTCTCTCTCTCTCTCTCTCTCTCTCTCTCATCGCCAGTTAAGTTCACTGTGTATTCTAATTTCTATGTAGAATATCATCAAGCTGAATTCAACACTGCACATAAGCAGGAAAGACTATATAATTTTGCCTCTTAGTATATCCATTAATGATATATTTAGCATTTGAAGCAACCTATCCATGTATTTACTGAACCAAAGATGCAGCGAATCTTTGACCGGATATAGTATGCTGACTAACAATAAAAAGGAAAAGATAATGAAGATGAAAATTATCAGAATTTAAATAATTCCATAAGACTTTTAAATTTTATTGCTGATGTGATGTTTTAAACATTTATAGTTTTAACATTAATTACACAAACCTCAGTCATCGAAAATCAACAGTTATATTCGGATTTAAATTATTTTAATTCAATAAAACGCCTTGGACATTATTTTATCAAACTGGTTACCTGTGATTTCTTGGAACTATATGGGTCCTCGATTGCCTTCCATATTTTGGGTCTGGTCTGAGCCCAGAAGGAGGCCTTTTCATCAGTATAGACATCTTTATGTAGCTCCTCTTCATCCCTTTCAAACGACTTTAACATCTCCTCCGTCTCCTCGTAACTAATGTACTTTACCCAACAACATTGCTGAATCTCCTTTTCATCCAACTCCCAGTAGTCGATTTCAGCCTTGGCAACGGGTCCACAAATATCGCCTGGCATGTGTAATTGTCCGATTCGGTAATAATTAAGAATATTGACAAACAAATGAGGATTCCTGTCGAAATAAAAGTCCCGTTTTCCCGTTGTCCTTGCCGTCTCCGCTACAGAATGGAGTCGTGTGTTTGGCCATTTTTGTAGGGTGGATAATTTTGTCTCGTGCTTTATGCCTCCTACATTTATGGTTACTATATCGTGCATCTCATTGTCTATTCCGTATTCATTGTTGTCATCCGAAGCTATCAAAACAACGTTTTGTCTATTTTGGCAATTGTTTTTCTTTGATTTGATCAAATTTCCATTAATATTTGTTTTCTGAATACCTGTTCGTTTCATTTTCTCTATACGGAATTTTGAATTCAATTTAGCTTCTGTTCACAAACCTAACTCACTATATTTCCTATATCAGGAAACACTAATTCAAGAAACATCTTGCATGACGCAGCACAATATTATCACCAAACCGTCTGTTAACCCTTTTTTAAACTGAACTTACTGTTTATCTATCTTTTCTTTAAGGACAATGTTAGGACAAAGAGAGGGTTAACAAATCAGCATTAATTTGTGTCCATGGACAGGCACCTGTATACGCTCTTGCTTAACCTTTAATGTGTATGAATATTTTGATATCTCGGCTTTAAATTCTGTCCTTGATTACTGACGGCGCTTAATATTTCTTGCCAAATCGATTATTATTGTTAGGAATATCCATACCATTTTCAACAGCCTGTTTGGATCGATTTTTATGCTAATGTGTTGCACTATTCAAAGTTGAGCACGTAATTATGACATCAACCCTAATTTGCATATGATATTCGGCAATAGTTCAAGAATTGTGTGTTTTTATACACAAAAAAATAAGGCTATATATTTTATTCTAAGCGTAGAACTGTTTTCTTGTATATCGAATAGCGTGTATAAGAGCTACAACAGAATGTAATGATCGTCTTTCATGTCATCCAAACCTTGATAATTGTCAGGCCAGTCTTATTAAATAAAAAAAACGATTCCATGCATTATGGATGCCTAGAAAACTGAAGAAGACATACGATATGAAAGTATTTCAGGCACATCTAAGCCGACACGTTTGTAACATTCCTTATTGTGTCTATACTAAATAAATTCATCCTTTGATACATTTTAATGAACTCAATAAAACGATTGTCAATCTTATCCAAAATATTCCCTTTGCTGGACAATGTCCATTGGCAAGGATAATTCCATCTGTATACCAATAACTGTATTGCTTACAAAAGTTTGAGGCATTCGCAGGAACGCAGGTATTAGAACGGAAATATTGATTGGATACAAAACCAAAATGAATACGAGAAGAAAAGGAGTGTTTAGTTTCCTTTGACTAATATTCCATACCTCTATCTTACAAGGAAATAACAAACATGAAAGGCCTATTACGCTCACTACACTAATGGGACTGATTTGTTAATCACTCCAATCTAAATAAATTACTACTCTTTTACCAACATCTATTCCAGTGTGCAGAAAAAAAAATATAAGCAGATGAAAGATGAAATAATTAGGAGAACTTCATTAAAATAACATTCCTCACGCAAAGAAATATCTTTGCATGTAAAATAGTGAATTTGTGAGAATGGCGGATGGCAACTGTTTTTGGCGACTGCGGTACTTGGAAACAAATTAATAGTTTAAACTTAATCCAGTTTGCAAACATATATTTTCTCGCAACAAATATATCTATTCAGTTCTTGTCAGGATAAAGTTCACCAATCAGCATGGAAGAACCACACATATTTAAATATGACGCTGCATAAAAGAACACCAGCAGCTCGAATACAATAATTTTCCATCTCATTTTGCTCAGATCTCCCTTCGATCTGTTTGATGGTGAATTTTACATTTATTATTCATTATCTGTATGACGCAAAACAATTGATTGAAAACGTGCAATATATTGTTATATGAACATAGCAATGTTTTTATTTGATCAATACATACATAGGTGTGAGTGCGTTGGTCAGAAATTTTATAAATTTTTATCATAGTCACACATCAAGCATTTTTAATTGAATTTAACGTTGACTCATGAATAGCGTAAGTATCGAAAACTGCATTTGCAAATGTTTCATCCATCTTGAAGTCACTAATTTGTTATTACGGATAACACATTAATTGTCAAAGATCAATGCCACATAAGATTTTTATATTGAATGTCCCAACATTGAGAGAGTGTATATATCATGATGATCTTATCAGACTCATTTCTTTAGACTAGAAACCATAAGAATGCAATATTTTGACTATGATCAGAAGTAAATTGTGCGAGAGCAGATCACAGTCTGCATCGCTTTAAATCAAGCAGAATTTTTACAATAATAATAAAAGCAACAATACTACTACTACTACTACTACTACTACTACTACTACTACTACTACTACTACTACTACTACTAATAATAATAATAATAATAATAATAATAATAATAATAATAATACATTATAATAATAATAATAATAATAATAATAATAATAATAATAATAATAATAATAATAATAATAATAATAATAATAATAATACATTATAATAATAATAATAATAATAATAATAATAATAATAATAATAATAATAATAATAATAATAATAATATAATGAGATTGAAGAAGGAAAAGCTCGGAATAGCAGCAAGTAGATATTTGGTTTGAGTTTTCTATTGATTTGTTTGTGAAAAATGCTTCGTTAAAAATCTGGTTTTCAAATGTTAACACTTTCTTTCCTTGGCTAAATATCCTGGACTTTGGAGCTAATCCTTTGCTTAGTTAAAGTAAAGCATTGTCAAGAGTGTTGCATCCCGTACATCAACTACCTAATGCCTTTATTTTTCGAATATAGTCTGTACAATGTATTCATCAACTACCTAATGCCTTTATTTTTCGTATATAGTCTGTACAATGTATTCATCAACTACCTAATGCCTTTATTTTTCGTATATAGTCTGTACAATGTATTCATCAACTACCTAATGCCTTTTTTTCGTATATAGTCTGTACAATGTATTCATCAACTACCTAATGCCTTTATTTTTCGTATATAGTCTGTACAATGTATTCATCAACTACCTAATGCCTTTATTTTTCGTATATAGTCTGTACAATGTATTCATCAACTACCTAATGCCTTTTTTTCGTATATAGTCTGTACAATGTATTCATAACTTTCTGCAGTGCCTAAAGGGCTGTACAATATATTCTTAGCACGTAACTTTCTGCAGTGCCTAAAGGGCTGTACAATGTATTCTTAGCACGTAACTTTCTGCAGTGCCTAAATCCTAATGAATTATATGCCCTTTTAAAATACACTCCATGGTAAGCTAAATCTAAAGATACTGTTAAAAATTACCTGATATGTGTTTAAGAGGCTGGAAATTAACCAATGTGCACTTGGCCACAAATCACTCTTAATGACTCATTATTCACTGAGCACTGTCGCCACAATGCACACTGAAAACTACATCATAATGTTGATATTGTAAAAAAATAAACAAACAATAACCTTTAAATCAATGTCAAGAATTCCTCAATCTAACCCTCGTACAGTGGTGCAAACAGAATTTTCAAGATGTATTGGAAGCAAAAGAGAAGTGAACAACAATTATATTTGACGTTTGTAGATCGAAACATATATAGAGGTGAATTTCGGATATTTTGGCAATTGTCTCTATGTGTGGGAGCCCATGCTTGCGTGTCACGACTAAAATGAGAGAGGAAAAATGTAAAAGTCCACTGGGAATGCATTGGTGGGTATTGAAACGAAAGTAATAATTGAGACCAGCGTTCTTTTCAAATGCTATATATTAGTGTGGTAAGGTCAAATAATCATTGTACATTAGCCATCTCTATCTAACATTAAAAAATAAAAAGTTAGTATTAATATCTGTCTACTAAAAAGTTTCCAAACTAATGAACTCTTCAAATATCAGGCTAGATTAGAAAAGATATAAAATGGTTCACCTTATGTTATAGAGTTATACTTTGCAAGTAAATGACGTTCAAATGTGCTTTATATGGAGATGTAAAAATTATATTATATGTGCAAGCACAGGAAAAAACATGAAACTATATTTCATGTAGTAAAATATACATTTAATGCCAAATGCATATGAGAGTTCTTGATATATATTCGGTCATTTCCAAGCTAAATAACTAATAACATAATCAAGCAAGCTTCAGGTAAAGGCATATAGTATGAGGTGGTGAGGTTTGATCATTGGTGAAACAATTAGTACATACCAGTATAAGGGACATTTAAGTGACAATGTACTAAATTAAAATACATTACCCTAAAGAACAAATTAATTTCTGAAGAAAATACCATTTTGTATATTTAAAGTGAATACAGAATCGTATGCGCCTCACATATCAACTATATTAACAAATATATAACAAATATATCCCATACCATCAAGTAAATGTGAACTGCTGATCCGAAAAAACTTGTAAACAAGGATGAGCATTTGCATATGTGGGACAGGTGCTATGGATTTGACAAGACAAATTACGCAAACATAATTCAAATTATCTTTTTGAACATTTCTTGTGTACTTTTGAGTGTATTAGTTAATCGTCAAATGGAATGTGATATCTGCTGATGCTACAATACCACAAGCTATCAAAATACTAACTTAAAATATATTACAATGCATTATGGAAATTTAAAGTGCATACAGTTATATGTGTTTCTTATTCATCAAAAATGTATGTACAGTTAGATCATATATGATGTAAGAAAATTATTTGTGTGTACTGTTTAGAGTTACAGTTAACATATATTAGTAATTAATATGCATAAAGTAATGGGCCTTATTGAATTCTGATATAAACTTACGTCACATTGTAACAATTTGCCAATCAATGTCTTAACAAATTGAACCATAAAGAGGAATGCATTTTATGTTAGACTTATTTTGCTGTTTCCTTATATGCAAGGTGAACAGACTGAAAAGGATCTGGTAAGATCTCAATTCTTGGCATGTTTCTTTCTCTTACACTTTTATATGACTTACTAACACATCTAAGTAAAATCTACTAAATAAATTTCATGTATATTTTCATGTTAAGTTCTATATAACTATCTTTCCAAACATTTACTGAAAGCCATCCATACAAGCAGTTATGCGTCACTCATGTAATCACCCAATTATAAACACGAATCAATTAACTGCTTGGACCAATAATAAATATTATAATTGACATAACGGTAACTAGAAAGATTCTTCCTATGATATGAATAAAGATCTAATTCGGACTTTCAAATATAATTTCGCTGAAAAAATTTATAAAGTATCTACCACTGCAACTAATAAATAGAGTAGGAATATTTACATGATAAAATTAATGGGTGTCAACCCTACTGCCTGTATACATGTGCATAGCTAGGTATATTTTAAAATCATGATTATAATTCACTGAAGAGTATATGGTAATTTAAACTTTGCAATTTGTTCATTTTAAAGTAATATTTGTAAAGTCAATATCCATGAAAAATGCAGACATCGTATGGCCAAATTTAATAATAAACTTTGGACACCAATTAAATGTCTATTGTTATAATATGTACTAGAAACAAAGCGCAAATACATTTCCTATATTATATTCAGCAAAGATGTTATGTAAACATTCCGCTCAGATTATCTAACTTACAATTTATAATCATCCACAAACTTTAATCACACTGTAGGTTTACTTAACAGTATATATTTAGTCAGCTTCTTAGGAAAACCTGTGTAACCCATTGAGAGCAAGATCGTCTGCTGTTGGTGCATCAACAAGGATCTCCACTTAGAACTGATTATTTTAGCACATTAACAAAATAAGGCATTTGCAGGTTCCTTGAGAAGAGAGCTTGAAAGTTGTACAGTCAAAAATCAATGAGTATTCCAGATTTATTTCTAACAGCAATTGGTATATCAAGAATTTAAACCTGTCTCAAAGAGGAATAGATTTCAAGAGTTTTGAAAATGCAAACGTGCTCATTTATTTTAGATTTCAAGAGTTTTGAAAATGCAAACGTGCTCATTTATTTTGGACTGATACAACATCAAATGAAATAATTGTTATATCAGAAAATAGGAGCGAGCCAATTCGCATTTGCAAAATAGAATTAACAATTATTTGCTAGATCGTATTTTGCTACTAGGGGTATTCAAGATTTTTATAAGCAAAAGTTCGAAAGTTTAGAAAATACAGCTTGCACTGTTGACGATTATTCCTTGACTCACAAATTTTATATATACAAGTCGATATATCTTCCTCTCAGTTACCTTTGTTTCTTATATAACTCATTGTCAAAGGGACACTACGAACTCTCATTCTGGCATAATCTATGTAAGGCACATTTCTGATAAGACTGATTCCAAATATTTATCTCCTTCTAATTGCACATATTGTAAGAAGAGAATGTGCATTATTTATAATTGCGACAGGTTTACAAACTAGAACAGAATAAAGTCAGAGTTATGCCAGCTGCTCTTATTCTGGCATTTTATGAACTGCTAGCCACTGCCATTGCTTGATTGCTTTATTACTTTTTATGGTCAGGCTAACATACTGCAATTACTAATGGAATGCTGACCACTGGCATTGCTTGCTAGATGTATTATAGTATTATGGACAGTATAGCAGACTGTAATTTGCAATGGATTGCTAACCACTGGTATTGCTTTTTGAGTATTTCAATATTATGGTAAAGCTGAAAGATAGCTATTAACAATGAATTGCTAACTACTGGTAATTGCCTATTACAATACTATTGTCATCCTAACATATAGCAATTAGCAATGGATTGTTAACCATTGGTATTCTTTGCTGGATGTATTATACTATTAAAGACAGATTAACAGACTGCTCTTGGCAATACATTGCTAACTATTGACATTGTTTGCTAGTCATATTGGATTTTTATGGCCAGGATAACAGACTGCAATTAACAACGGATTCCGGCCACTGGTATTGCATTCTAGATGAATTACATTATATAAATCAGCTAGCAGACTGCAATTCACAATACAATACTAGTTTTGTTCATGATCACAATATTAATGGCAAATCCAGGTTTACTAAAAATTAATTACATTTCAAACATCAATATATAAAATAAAAGTATTGAAAACTTCCCTAAAAAGCACCCATCAATGATAGGTAAATCTCTATTATATATCTTAGTCAATTTTGATTTGTATGTGGTGGTGAACTATCCATACAATGACAACTGCATATTTTCAAACGTTTAAACATTTGAAAATCATTCTGAAATCATACGGTCTGAAAATCTGTAAATAACTATACACATATCCACTGGACACATGTTGCCTGCATTGACTGGTTTTTGTTAACTTATACTCAGTGTTTGCAAATAGAGGTCAATCCAGAAATATTTTAAGAGATATTAAACAATTTTAAAAAATCGCAATAATCGGTAGTTTATTCAATCATATTATCTATCATTTCGTATTTGGTAAAATAGAGCGACTTTTGCTATAGTAGTATAAACGTAGAATCAAATCACATACAAAATAAAATGCTGCAAAATTACGGGAATTTGTTGCTATGGTAGGGACAGATATGTTAACGGTGTATTTGCACCTGCTGCTGTTGCATATATAGTACCTTCAGCAAAGAAAATACCAGACCAGCCGAAAGGAAATGTTGTCCTTCCATTCGATGGAACCATAAAATCCCAGAACGCTGAATAAGTTTCCATATATTTTGGCTTGCGTGATGGAGGGCCCATATATTTCAGGGAGAAAAAAGTGAAACATCAATGTGAGGAGGGATCAGGGAATCTGGCAATAGCAGTAGGTAAGTATTATGTCGTTAAAATTAGATGTATCTCCAAATGCTACATTTTAAAAGCATTAATATTTTATCTACTTCTAATACGTAATAACATTTGTAAAATTGGCGCGATGATTCCAAAACTGGATTTTATATATATATATATAAAATATATATATATATATATATAATATATATATATATATATATATATATATATATATATATATATATATATATATATATATATATATATATATATATATATAAGGACTACTCCCCTTCAAAAGAAAATAGGAGACTCGAGCGGAATCTACTAGCCTGATAACTTTATGAGCAATTACAGTGTGAGCCTAGTGAGAAATTATATTGGCTTTTCTGAGCTAAAGTGAACAAAGTAGTATGAGAGAAACAAAATGCCACCTTTAAAACACCCTCCAAAGATGAAGGTTACAGAAGCTTATGAGATAGCAAAAGGTACAAAATGTATGAGCTTTAATTTGCATAAAGAAAAGGTACCTACCAGTAACTGATTGATAAGCTCTCTTGATAGTTAATGAAATGTACCTAGAAATTCATCATCAATTTATTCGGATGCTTTTTGAAGGATGAAAAGCTCTAAAGAAAAGATGCATCTCAAATCTACATCAAATAATACAGAACGTTATAACCAGCCAGTTTCACTTTAAAGGCCTATGATACACCCACTGGATCAGACTATTTATATTAACATTTATGGAAGCAGATTTAATAGCTCGTTTGAAATTTTGGAATGGTTTAGCCCTTATATTACACTAGTTCAAGAATGCGCTTAAACCCTAATCCAAAATTATAAAATCAAAAATCGTAAAAATTAAAACACAAGCCCATACACTTTGACACAATACAAATGCACATAAAAACTTTCTATATTAGAGCTACGGGATCCCTCGGGGGATGGAGTATGAGAGCAATCACGCCAATAATCATGAAGGGCTTATGAACCACTGGTAATGTACATGACATCTGAGAAATGGTACGTTATGACCTTTTCCCCAACTTTGTAAGGATAGCACAGATACTAACAATTACCGACCCATTGCTTTATAGAGAACAACAGAAGTCACAAAGTAGCGGTCCACCAAGCCATATCAAAATGACCTATGAGATAATAAATGTGGCACGGCCCTTTGGCCATAGAAAATATCGTCCTGACGCCCTCAGGGTGGCATACATTTGAGATCCCTGGTGTATAAGGAATTAGCAATGATCATTAGGCAACTTATGTTTGAATCTTTAATTCACAGTACATTTGGGCAAAATAAATTGGTACATGTTGTCTTCAATCTGAAAATAATATACGAAACAACTAGAACGTACTAAATAATGAATGGTCATCACGAGCTTGGGTCTAAAGAGCCGACAGATTACTTTTATCTCAAACTTACTTTCAAACAAACAATTCAAAATACGAGAGGGCACTGCTTTTTCTGATATGTACATGCAAGAGACGAGCGTAGCCCACAGCAGTATTTCATCTTTTACACTTTAAAACCAAACATTAATGAAATTACAAAGTGTTTGGATCATATTGTGAAATGATCTCTTTAGGCTGATTTTTTCCAGATGTTTTCTCGATCGAAACAATTACTTAGTATTGAACGACTGGACATGTCATCAGCAACTAAAGGAATAATAATTTTATGACATCATTCAAATCACCTAATATATTCATGTGTTTTAAGATTTAAATTACGAATAAAGAATAATTCCAGTTCGCTAAAGCTTGAGTGTAGGAAATGGATATTTGGAGTCGAATTTGTATTGCTCCATATTGTTTCAAGATACAATCTATATTTCATCTTTTCTTCTTTTTGTTAAGAAACATTCCCACAAGCATCAAAACAACAATGAACTCAAGTTAAGAAAAATACGTGTATACAGTGATACTGGACTCTTTGCAACTTACAATTTGATGCAAGTATTTATCTGTATACTTTAACTTTATTCATTGTAACTATTTAAATTTAATTGCTTCTGTATCCCCAATACTGAGATACCCACATACCAAGACAATTAGCTGCTATGACAGGGCATATAAAACATTAAATATTAAAACTTAACATTATTTTCTATTCTATCAACAAATATATATTCATGTTTTTCCCATTAATATTGATTTTAATTTAACTGACTTTGCGTAACCTTGGGATGACAAACATCGATACTGTGCATAGTTCATGCATCAGTAATTAATCACCATGGGTAAGACCTCACTTAAAAAGGGCACACGCATGCAGTCCACTCTCCTTATCCCTATACTCATTTCTGTGTACACAGTAAACATTATCATGGTGATGGTAACAAATCACATTAGATAATACAATCACTAATATGAAAAGTTTAACATTTAGTTAACTTTCTTGGAGAGAATGTGCCATGTGAATAGGGTAAGATGTATATGTGTCTACCACAGATTATTCGCCGAAACCAAGAATACAATTATGTAACTTGCGTTAGTAAGGCACAAGATGTAGGTCAATGCGGCCTTCTTTGGTTTAAAAAACATTCTAGTAAATGTTGTTTCATGTTATCTCGTTACATAACTTTAACATAAGCAGTGCTCAAAAACTCAAATTTCAACAAATTTGAAACAACATCAAGGAACATATAACATTGTTTTGATCAAAAGAATCATGAACCTTATTAAGGTACATCTACCCACAAATGTTTATAATTCTTGGTATCACAGTATGCTGTTATTGCAAAATAGCGATATTTCACAAATATGATATGAAGATATGTTGGTATATACAAAATTTAAATAGCTTTCCTTTAACAAACCAATTTGATTCAAGACTCAATAACATATTGCTATTTCAGTCATTTATCACTATTGAACGACTGATATCTAAACATAATACAAATGTGGCATCCTAGCGTTTAGGATCCTACAAAAAATTAAAAATATATTTTAATTTTCTTTAAATTCTGACCACATTTGGCAAAAATGAATATTACCGTATAAAGATCATCCCTACAACATATCACGATTTTCGCTATGTTTTGCAAGATAAATAATTTTCTGAAAAGAAGAAAGGAGTATACCGAAAAGATGTATCTCAAGAGTGTTGAGGTATATAAATTTAAAATATATTTAAGTAATACATATGTAAACAGATTAAATTAATGCAAATCATGCATCTGATATTTCAATCATTCTGTATATATATATATATATATATATATATATATATATATATATATATATATATACAAAATAGTTACGCATATTCCATTTGTCATTACGTCAACAACTATCTCTTTCATTTATTTTGTCTGTCAGATTTTCCACCACCATTATTAATTTGTCCTTTATCTCATATTTGTAGTATTAGATCTAAAGTTCAGGTCTGTTATGTTATATGTGATCTAATGATTATGTATTTTATTTCAATTGATATATTGATATTCCGGTGAATATTAGTATGCATCGTTCGTTGAAACGGCGCTTTCACACATTAATGGATATATTTTACAGAGGAAAAGTAACTCGAGCTAACCCCTTGACACACTGAGATATACGCCTTGTCCTGGTCAAATCGAATCTGCAAATCTTGAAGAACGAGTCCGACACGCTACCAAGTCAGATATTTTGATTCTCCGAGTATTTTGTATATATTTTCACCAAATATGTTTTGTAAAGTACCATACTATTTTTATATGATGATAGGAGAGAAAATAAAAGTGCATGTCTTTTTTCGATATTTATTTGTTGTCCAAAACATGAACTATTAAATCTACACGAAACCAGTGAAAGCATCGTGTTTAGTTAGGGTCAAAGTAAATGATTATTTATGTTCCAAATCGGTATTTTCATCATTTTTAAGAATTGTCAAAGATAGAATAATTGAGCCGTCTTTCACTGTTTTTTACACTTCATCTCAGAATTTGTTTTAAGTATTGGGGAGAATATGCTGATTAGTCATGTCTCTAAGCATACATCTCGAAAAAGGATTTTTGGGTAATAAAATAAAATAATCATTAGTAATGAATTTTGTAATCACCACGAAAACACTATTGTCATTACAAATTTTCTGTACCTTCACTTTTGAATGTCAAACAATTGTTAACAAGCACAGAATTTCTATTCTCGTGTTTGAAGTTTTTTTGTTCATTACTGATGGAGAAAGCTGTTTAGATTAGACGAACTGTGTGATCCATTAGACATTGTGGTGATCACAGAGCTTTTTCAGCATGAGTAGACTTAATAACATTTGTATAAAGAGTGATAATATATTTTTCAGTTTATCTACCGGCCATTTTGCATTTTTAGTATATGTAAATTGTTTGCTATCGAACCTAGACAAAACCTATTGACAAATGATTGCAGGACAGGTGCTTATGGGTTTGTGATCCAATTGTCTGGACTCTTTACCTTTAGAAATTATGTTACCATTATGAATGTGCCCGATACAAGCGCAAATGCAAGGAGCCAGATACAGGCATATATTTATTTTTTCCTACAATTCACACATTTATATTTTACATTATGATTTTTCGCCGATGCTATATATCCAACACAAGTATTAGTCCTTCAATGTCAGAAGTAAATCCTGGTTTTATAATTGGTGTAAACACTCAAAGTGCAAACATTGTTAATTTTCCTAAAGCAGCTATTCCCTAATAGAAAAAGAAACATTCATATTTTTTATATACATCCTCGATGCCGGCGAGTCACTTATCCCTTTCTTCTCGGTATCGCTTGGTGTCTGGACGCAAATTATCGCCATTGATAAAAGCTAAATAAGCGACTTCGCCCCATGTCTCTTTTCCAACATGGACGGGCTCACTCTGTGTGTGAGTATCTGTTTGTGTGTGTGTGTGCTCACAAAAGCAACCTCTGTAACTGGACTTGCGCTTTCCAAGACAGGCTGCTTTACACCTTACTATATATTGTGAATTCCTATTTATATACGTGCGAACTCAATGCTCCCTAACTTGCCTATCTATATCCTCAAGACATAACTGACCAACTGTTAGATATATTAACAATGCTTTTCAGGAAAGCCATAAATTACATTTTACAACGTTTTCTTGTTCAACAATTTTGTTGTGTAATCAAACCATACAATACTAGACAAACCAAACGCAAAGCCCTATGGATGGTGCTAAAGTTATGCATTTTGTTTACCATGGCATGTGCTAATGACCCTTATGGTAGAGGCAAAATTCACATTTCATACTAGTACTTATTCTAATAGTTCAATAATTGGAAAACAATAAACTATCAAATATTTGACTTGTTAAATTGTATTATTTATGATCCATTTTTATACAGGACAGTCACATACAACAGTGTTTTGTTAATAACTGAATTGAATACAGTATTTACGATAAATGGATCTAATGCAAAATGATAAAAATTAGAACATATTCTGCTATAACATTTTGGAAAAATAATCAGTAATTTAGGCGTCTGTATCTGAATTATTATTATTATTATTATTATTATTATTATTATTATTATTATTATTATTATTATTATTATTATTATTATTATTATTATGAGCATGTTTCTACATTATGATAAGTGTAAAACTTCAAAAGCAGCTTCCAATGCAAAAGTGGAATACAGATGCTGATTAAGTGTTTTGGTTGTGTCCATTCCTTCAGCGGCAGTCTAGCTTTTAGCGCCAATTCCAGACTGAGGCGGTAACAAGGATTAGGGATGCACCTTTTGCATACAGTCATACATATTTCAAAAGTCCAAATAATAGATTTTTATAATCTTCATTGCAAAATTAATTAATTACAAACAAAAAAACAACAATGCAACCTATACAAGTTCCGTTTAATTTTCAGTATAAATGAAACACAATAGCTGTCTAGATGATGTTCTTAGAATGTTCAGTTCTTAACATTCAAGGAAAAAAGCTATTGAATTTTTATTGGTCGTGTAACTATCACAGCATTTTAATGTATGACATCATATAATGTTGTGTGTGGGGGAAAGAAAGTCCAACAAAGAAAGCAGTCTAGTATGTAAAGAATTAAAGCAAACCCAAAACACGCCTCTTCCCAGAAAAAGAAGTTGCTCTAGAGTCCTCCAATAACATTATATATATATATATATATATATATATATATATATATATATATATATATATATATATATATATATATATATATATATATATATATATATATAATGTATATGTATATATATATATATTTATATGTGTATGTATATATATATATATATATATATATATATATATATATATATATATATATATATATATATATATATATATATATTTTCGCGTAAATATTATGTTAATTTGTCTGTAGTTTTATTGTAGAATTGAATTGGGTTTTTTTTTAGGTCAAAACTAATCATACCTCAAAGCATACAGTGTTACAAGCTGCAAACCTTATCTGCGTGACATAGTAGTATTATTAGAATTGACCTCAACATGTACTTCATTAGATAGCTACGCAAAATGCTATGGTATATTTGTCCATTGATTTTACATGGGAGTGTTATATGGGGTTAAATGCGTTTATGGAGTCAAAACTGTTTACAGTTAAACTCTTAACTTTCTGATTGTTATATGATGTTTCTGTATTGAACAATGTAAAGTTTAGTTTAGTACCGTTAGAATTTTCAGATACAATCCAAAACATCACATATCTAATCCAATCAAACCTAACCCACCTTTTTTACAATCCAATAAAACACACCTGGAAACCAGAATATTTCTTTTGACTGCAATGCAATACACCATATATACAACCCGACACCTACTTTCTGATTACGATCCAAAAGAAACACATAGACAATCCAGGAAATAAGTTTTAGATGCATTACAAATACAACACATATTAATCCACCATCGTTGATAACTATATAACCATTTATAAGTATCATGGGAAAATTAGCATGGGAAGAGTTACATATTATTTTACACCCCATATACATTAACCAAAAGGTATGTAGTGTCTAAGCGCCTAACGTTACTATCAGAGTAGAAAGGGTATGGTTAATGTATGACACCTTTCGAAACACCACCCCGGTTCCATGCATATAAACTCTCATCGGAGCAACTGTTTACTGGACTAGTAGGAATCAACATACTCACTCGTCTTTGGTTGTCAGCGACTCAATGGCATTAATTCGATCTGTTGGGAGCTCTAGGGTACTTCCTTCGACAAATATTAAGCAAATATGTAAGTATAAGTAACTCCTAATGTGTTTTGCGTAACCCAATCAACTTTAATTTTGACGGTAGTCTATAAAGGATCAAATTAGTAATTCAATTAATATAGATTTTTTAAAACAGGAATGGAAAAAATCACAGTCAAAAAACCTAGTCAGTATTCGGCCTCTCTCTGGTCGTATGTACTGGTAAACAGGTTTTCTTCTCTCATGTATCTGCATGACATCATAATTAGCTGTTTTCTCTGATATATGCTGATGGCGGAATCTTTCCTGCGGAATAACCGCCTACATTCAAGCTTAAGAGGATTATTCCCAATTTATATCTGCCTTCGGCTCAATGGACACAATACACTCCTGGTTGTTTCCCTTACAACATCTTGTGGCTGCCTCTTTGTTTCTAAATGACTGCCTCCATTTAAAATCCGGCTGGGTTCCTTCTTTAGACAACAGCTTCTACTCTGTTGCTCCATTTATTTCCTTAGGAAATCAAAAGCTTTTCATCAGAAAAATCAGTGATGGATTGTGTAATCTAGAGGCAGCCAAACTCCAATTTTACTACCTTATCATTGCCTACACCTTTAATAACGTGACTTATGTGCTTACATCATGTATCAAGGACTGTGTTGTACGGTGTTTATCGTTGCTATCGAATGAAATGATTCCCACACTGGAAAACACATTGCCTTATATGACTTAAGCATGGGTGAAGGTGGAAAAAATCCCAAAGATTCGATTTTGTGGACATTATTAAACATGACCAAGAAAGAATTGTGAGAGAGAATATTAATACATATAAAAACAACACAACACTTTTTCAAGGATCAACATATTTATTATAAGATGATGCATCTCTTATGCAACTACAAATCCGCAACTCAACAATTCTAAAATGAAAATATTTACAAGGACGACAGCCAATTAGCCCCATGACCATAGTGTTATGATGCAATAAGAGCTAATTGACCCGTTTGAGTTACGTGCGTTGGATGCAATAACATGTGACTAGCCAATGCTTTGAGTGATTTTGATCCAATGACAACCGATTGATACCATCCTTGGGGTGAATTGCACGCAGTAGGAGCTTACTAATACCTATATCTTTGAGTATCTAATGTGACGACATTAAAGATTCACACACAGAGTTAACACACAATCAAAAGTAAACGAATGGCGCTTGATGTGACTTAATCTTAGTTTGATCTGCTCAAAGGACATTAAAAAGTGCCAGGTGACATTTAGCAATGTCCTTCAAATATTCCTCCATTTCATCTTTGATTTTGCTTGATTCATTTAAAGACTGTGTGCCAAGGGCTGATGGTTACTATTGAAGAATGATGCACTATAATTTGCTCTCTCTCTCTCTCTCTCTCTCTCTCTCTCTCTCTCTCTCTCTCTCTCTCTCTCTCTCTCTCTCTCTCTCTCTCTCTCTCTCTCTCTCTCTCTCTCTCTCTCTCTCTCTCTCTCTCTCTCTCTCTCTCCATCTTTTCTAAGCCTTACTGACTATCTTGCCAAAATATTTGAAATCTTTCTCTTCCGAGTTAAGCCATTACTTCACCCACCTAGCCAACGCCTCATCCATCCTCTCCCTCGTGCTAAATAGAACTTTCAAAATACATTGCCTGGTCAGTATCAACCCATTTCTCCATGTCACTAATATTCTGAAACCCTTAAATCTGAATCCAAGACGTACAAATTAAAACTCGTGTTAGAGTGATATGCAGAAGGGACTGGAACAAAAGAGAACAAAACAACACATGTCTTTGAAACTCTTGTTCAAAAGTTACATCGTGTGACATCTCTCAGAGAGATACGTGATGATCGCTAAATTCTTTGAACTATCAAAGATAAATTAGTATGGTCAATATGGGACCATTCTAGACTTTAAGGGTTAAACGTCGGTTTAGGTAGTAAATATATACCGACTCTAACACCTTTAAGGGATTAACTAGATTAGTGCCTCGGAATGTTGTGATCATAGATTAGGTAACTAGTATTCTGTGACCAAAATATAGCGTTACTTTCTATAGCGATGATTTTTATTTAATAATGTTGAATCATAAGATATAGACAATGATAAAGTAGAAGCACAAATATGGTAAGCATTACCTGATTGCCGCATAAAATCAGTAAAACTCTAAAATACGTGAAATATTGATTATCAAGAAAGTGAAATACTGAAAGACAATAGAAAGGAGAAACAGAGAAAATCATGATATCTCAAACACTGAAATAACACGGGTTCTGTTACATCACAAAACATAACATTTCATACAATTGTATATATGTGAAAAAGGTCCTTAATTCTTTCACGATGTTCTCCCTACGTTATGGAAGTTTTCATACAAACTCGATCCAAACATAAACATTCAAACCCACCTCTTGCGCAGATAATCATAAATATAAACTAGCATCAACACACTAATTGATGATAATATTTTGCGTATATTTATTACTGCTTCTACTATCAGAGATATTACAGCGTTATTCAAGGTCCATCGGAATTCACAAAAGCAAGCATTAAGTTTAACGTCAGAGAGTAGGTTCTTCTTAGGTATTAGTACACTAAGTTTGAAGTGTTCTGCCTCGTCTGCTCAGAAATGATCCGATGCTAGTGTTTCTTTGACCCCTCTTGTAAGCATCGGTTTACATAGTGTTTGCTTGGACCTCTAACACTGACACTGTTTCTATTTTAGTTACATTCAATCTCCCTTTTACCACTGGTCGTGTCATTATGTATACCACATTCTTGAACGTGTCTCAGTGGTTCAATTTTGGTCACTGAGAAACGTTTCTTATTATGACTGCCATAAGTTGCTTCCTCTGGTGCGAATGCTTCAACAGAATTCGATTTTCTCTCTCGCAAGAATATTCCAAAAAGGCTCCTTTTGTTCAAATTTTCTTTCATGCCTTCATTCAAACGTCTCCATTTCTGTGCTTGTTCGCTCCTCTTCTTCCGTTTTCTGAGTTTGTCTCTAGCCTGAGCATGCAAATAATAAACTGTAAAATTATTTACAATGACTGGTACAGATAGGGCTATGACTAAAATACCGCTGATTGCACAACATCCACCTACTATATAACCTGGAACTGATTTTGGTACAATGTCACCGTATCCAATTGTTGTCATGGAAATAATTGCCCACCAGCATGCTATCGGTATATGCTTTATGTCTGTTTCAATTCCGGAAAATAACTCCATATAGTACTCTATACACGCAAATATTATAACTCCGATTAGAACAACTATGAGTAACAAAAGCAACTCTTTAGTACTGGCAGCAATGGTGTACATCAGAATCTTCAATGCAAGGAAATGTTTCATTAGCTCAAATAGACGGAGAATTCTGAAAATTCGTGTGGCAAAAAGTACCTGGATGACATTCAAAATTTTAATCGGGTCCGGGTGAATCATGATAATCATTACTCCTATGTAATACGGTATGAGAGCGAACAAGTCAATCAGTGTGCCTGGTGAACTCAGAAACTTCAGTCTGTTTGGTGAAGCCAAAAGTTTGACAATAAACTCGATAAATAACAATAAGTTACAGATGTTATCGATGAGTAGTAAAACATCTGTTGGAGAAATGTCGGTGAAAATCTCGAATTCATGACGTAGATCCTTGCTAGTGATGTTCTTGGAACTGTCAGGCGCATGCGCAGAAATGTCATCAAACATCGGCAAGGTCTCCACCACAAACACAATAATAGATAGGAGAACGACCATTAAGGAAACAATGGCAAAGATCTGAAAATATGAAGGTAAAAGATATAAAGAGAAAGCACTTGCATATAAGAAAATATATTAGTTCTGCCTGTAGGACTTTAAGAATGTAAGAAGAGAAGAACTGGAAAATGAAGACTTCCTGGTTAAAATGATGCGAAATCCGGTATATTTTATGTGCGAGTATTGAACTGTATTGTATTCTTTTTAAAAGGCTTGTGATGAAGAGGAAAGCGTTCTATATTCCTGTATATTACACGATAATACAAAACATAAGCGTAATTGAAATTTTATTGGTAGACCTACAATCAAGTTTTGATGATGTTGCTACATGAATTATATCAACAAATAATGCTACAATTGTTCTAATTGTTATGGGGTATAACCTATATCAACAATTGTTTAAAAGATGTTTTTTGGCGACATCCTGATTCTAATTTTAAGAAAATTTCTACAGCAGTACATAATGAAATATTTCTAGGCTCTGTCTTCATTTCATCTATAAATATATTTCACAAAAAATTTTGGGAAAACTCCTGAGTGTCCATGGATACAGAGGATATATTACAATATAATAGCGATATGCCTAAAGAAAGCACTGGCTAAAGTCTGAGATATTACATTCGAGAATAGGTATAACTCTGTGTATCCAAAATATTTGTTTATATGATCAGAACGGTATTTTCTATAGTTAGTGTCTCACGTTCTTTTGGAGATATTGCTAGTACTATTATGTTCATTTGTCCGCTCCATTAAAAGGTTATTTTGTACCATCTCTAATTTTGAATGGACATGACAGCCCTTTTTGTTCATCCAGAAACAAAACTAAAGATAGATAGATAGATAGATAGATAGATAGATAGATAGATAGATAGATAGATAGATAGATAGATAGATAGATAGATAGATAGATAGATAGATAGATAGATAACATTTGTTAAATGATAATAATAATAATAAACTAAGGTAATGTTACCCGTTGTCTAATATGTTATACTTTTTTGCAAAGAAAAATATAGCGAGTATGGCAAATATGGATAATATGACAGAAAAATCGAAATTAACTTTATTTTCAATTCTAAAATTCAGTGTTTTCATCAATAGAATTATGTGCGTCATGTCCCGATACACTGGCTCGGCTCTAACTGCGGTAGAAATCTTACATATGACAATTGTTTATGTTGAGGTTATTTTGAGCGGTTTAACTTTATGGTGGTCTTGGATGAATAAACAGTCACAATGTTTCTGTTAAAGATCTTTTGTATTTTAAATGTTCGAAATACTGTGTAGGATTTAATGCATTTTATATGTTGTTTTGTTCAACAACATGCTGACATGTTACTAGCAGAATCAAATGAAAGGAAGATGAAATATGATGAAGGGTCAAAAGAAAGACAAAAATGCAATAGCAAACGGATGCATAAGATTAATGAATGACAGTGAAAGGCAATGACAAACTATACAATTTGTAAACCTTTAGAACATGTGTGTACACTATAGATTACATGTACCATGGGAACAATGACAAAATGATGGATTGTATCCTACGTATTTTTAGAAATTAATTTATTGCAGATGAGAAAGGTGCTTGATATAGAACGATTACTTTAGTATTTTCAACCAACTATTTCTTCATATTCTCATATTCAAATGTATCTATAAACGAAAATGTTATTATCCAAATTGCCTAAGCCATCCAATATTTATTCAATTATTCATATAAACAATCAGTGCAAACATTAGTGTCTCTCAGTATATTGATTAAAAAATATTGTATTTATCTGAAATCAAGAAGACTCACTTGTCAAACATGTCAAACAAGTTGTACATTTATATACGAGAACAAGCACTTTGCCTCGCACCTCTCTCTCTCTCTCTCTCTCTCTCTCTCTCTCTCTCTCTCTCTCTCTCTCTCTCTCTCTCTCTCTCTCTCTCTCTCTCTCTCTCTCTCTCTCATTTGATGGCATTGTTATGTTATGTTAAGTAGAATGTCATCGACAGCACTGCA
Source organism: Potamilus streckersoni (assembly GCA_016746295.1). Lineage (NCBI taxonomy): Eukaryota > Metazoa > Mollusca > Bivalvia > Unionida > Unionidae > Potamilus > Potamilus streckersoni. The sequence continues at coordinate 509,652 of JAEAOA010000896.1, read as the reverse complement.
CATAAGTGATAAAGACTACAGAAATTTGCCTCGTATTATAGCGGAACAGAAGAAGCACCGAATCATTGACCGGATGTAGTATACTGAAGAACAAGAAAAAGGAAAAGATAAGGATGATAATTATTCGATTTAAAGGAATTCCTTCAGACTTTTACATTTTAGAGTTATTTTGGAGTTTCAAACATTTATGGATATAATATTACGTAGAAAAACTTCAGCCATCTAAAATTTTCTTACTTTACCAAGAACTTGGTGAAAAAAGTTTGACTACATCCTAATGACGACGATTTAGGATAGTAACATTGGAACAGCAGATACGCCATAAACGTCCTTCAAGCAACTGCATAAATTATGACCAACATTTGATTTTAAAGCTTGAGATTCAGAGATATCGGAAAAGAAATAATTAATGATATATCTGTGCACAAATTAAAAGTTATATTCAGAATCAAAATTTTAATTAAAAATACGCCTGGAAAGATGTTGAATTATATGATTAAAACTGATTACCAGTGCTTTCTTGGAACTATATGGGTCCTGGATAGCCTTCCATAGTTTGGGTCTGGTCTGAGTCCAGAAGGACGCCTTTTCATCAGTATAGACATCTCTATGTAGCTCCTCTTCATCCCTTTCAAACGTTTTTAGCATCTCCTCCGTTTCCTCATAACTAATATACTTTACCCAACAACATTGCTGAATCTCTTTTTCATCCAACTCCCAGTAGTCGATTTCAGCCTTGGCAACGGGTCCACACACATCGCTTGGCATGTGTAATTGTCCGATTCGGTAATAATTAAGAATATTGACAAACAAATGAGGATTCCTGTCGAAATAAAAGTCCCGTTTTCCCGTTGTCCTTGCCGTCTCAGCTACAGAATGGAGTCGTGTGTTTGGCCATTTTTGTAGGGTGGATAATTTTGTCTCGTGCTTTATGCCTCCTACATTTATGGTTACTGTATCGTGCATCTCATTGTCTATTCCGTATTCATTATTGTCATCCGATGCTATCATGACAACGTTTTGTCCATTTTGGCAGTTATCTTTCTTTGATTTGATCAAATTTCCATTAATATTTGTTTTCTGAAAACGTGCTCGTTTCATTTTCTCCATACGGAATTTCGAATTAAATATTAGCTTTTGTTTACAAACCTAAACTATTATATTTACTATATAAGAAAACACTAATTAAAGAAACATCTTGCAAGATACAGCTCAATATTATCACCAAACTGTCTGTTAACCCTTTTTGAAACCGAACTTTCTGTTTATCCAACTTTGTTTACTTTAACGAAAATATTTCGATATAGTAAGAGGGTTAACTAGTCAGCGTCGTTGTATGTCCATCAACAGGCATTAGCTCTTATTTGCCCTTTAATGTGGCTGGATATTTTGATATCTCGGCTTCAAATGCTGTACTTTATTACAGACGGCGCTTATGTTTTCTTACCAAATCGATTGTTATTGTTAAGAATATTCATGTCAGTTCAACCTGCCCGTTTTGATTGATTTTGAAAGTAATGTGGTCCACCATTCACTGTTAAGCCCGTAATAAAGATATCAACCCTAATTTGCATATGACATTCGGCAATAGTTCAAGAGAAGCTGAAGATACAAATAGTTATGTGTTTTTATACACAAAAGAATTTTAAGGCGAAATTTTTATTCTAACTGTAAAACTGTTTTATACTATAGAATATACCTTGCATAATCGCTACAACAGAATGCAATGAACGGGTATCATGTCATCTAATTCTTGATAATTTTCAGTCCAGTCTTATTACAAAGAAACGCTTTCATGCATTATGCATGCTTAGAAAACTGAAGAAGACATTATTAACTTTAGAAGTATTTCCAACTGATCCAAGCCGACATCACTGGGACATTCCTTACAGAGGCTATGCTAGCTAAATTCCTCCTCTGATATATTATAAAGAAACTCATTACAGCCTTTGCCAATTCAATTTATGTCTCCAAAATAGTCGCTTTGGTGGACAATGTCCAGTGGCATGATTTAATGCATATTTATACCAATAACTGTATTGCTTACAAACTTGTGAGGTTATTCGTAGGAACGGGTATTAGAACGGGACAATTTTTTTAATACTAAACCAATGTGAATACTCCACAAGAATAAAAAAGTGTTTAGTTTCATGTGACTAATATACCCTACATCTATATTACAATAAGAGGAAAAATAAAGCCTAAAACTTCTATTTCGCGCAATACTATAATGAGACTGATTTTTAATACTTTATATACCAAAATCAAATCCAGTGTGCAGAAATAAATTGTAAACAAATGAAAGATGAAACAATTTTTGAGAACTTCATTAAAATTAACATTAATCACTCAAAGAAATTATTATTCAAGTCAAATGGAGAATTCCTGAGAATCGCAGATGGCCACTGTTTTCGGCAACTCCGTTACTTAGAAATTATTTAACAAAGTAAACTGAATCCAAATTGCAAACATATTTTTCCCGCAACAAATATATCTATTCAATTTTATAATTCTTGTCAGGACAAATTTCACCACTGAGCATTGAACAACCAAAAATACCAAAATATGACGCTATACAAAACAACACCAGCAGCTCGAATACAATAATGTTCCATCTAATTTCGCTCGATGTTGTTTTTCAAATTCATTGTTCATTATCTGTATGACGCAAAGCTATTGATCGAAAACATGCAATATGTTACTATGTGAACAAGTCAGTGTCGCTATTTGATCCATTCAGGCATAGGTGTGTGTGCTTAGGTAAACAATTCAAGAAATTATATCTTATTCGAAAGTCAAAAATGTTGGTCATTGAATTAAATGTTGACTCGCGATTAAAGTATCACAATATTCGAGAGGCTCGTTTTCTCTTTCCAAAACCGATCTATCTAACTGCATTTGCAAATGATTCATCCATCTTGAAGTCATAATTTATTATTAACGGATAACAAATTAATTGTCAAAGTTCAATGTCATAAAAGATGTTTTATATTGAATGTCCCAACATCGAAAACGTTTATATATTATCATCTTATCAAACTCATTGATATTGACTATGAACCATAAAGATACAATGGTTTGATTATGATCAGAAGTAAATTTAGCGAAAGCAGATCTCAGTCTACATCATTTTAAATCGAGCAAAATGTTTACAATAATATTAACAAGAGCATCACTAGCAATAATAATAATAATAATAATAATAATAATAATAATAATAATAATAATAATAATAATAATAATAATAATAATAATAATAATAATAATAATAATAATAATAATAATAGGGAAGATAGATAAACTTCAATTAGTAGCAAGTGGATATTTGGTTTGAGTTTTGTACAGATAGGTTTTTTTTGAGAAAAAAATGCTTCGTTCAAAATCTGGTCTTCAAATGTAAACAATTCCTTTCTTTGGTAGAATGTTCTGGACTTTGGAGCTAATACTGTATTTAGTTAACTTAAAACATTGTCACAGATTTCGTTTCCGGATCACTGTTAATGACTCATTATTCACTGAGCACTATCCCCCCCCAATGCACACTGACAACCATGACATAAAAGGAAAGAATACACAATCAACTTTTAATCACTGACAAGAATTCCTAAATCTAACCCTCGTACAGTGACATCAGCACAGTTTTTTTCAGAGGGGGTAGGAGAGGAAGAAATGTAGTGAGCAGCTATTATGTTTGAGGTACGTAGAGTAAAACATATATAAGGGTAAATTCCAGGCATGTAGGCCAGTGCCTCTATGTGGTGGAACCCATGCTCGTGTGTCATAACTAAAATGAGATTGTACAAATGCTATAAAAGTCCACTGGGACTGCATTCATCGGTACTAAAACGAAATACATGTAAATAATAGCGACCAGAGCCCTTTCATGTGTTATATATGAGTTTGGTAATGTGAAATAATAATCGTACATTATGCCAGCTGCATTGAACATAGTGAGACTTTGGTATCGACATCTGACTACTGGAGAGCTTATAAAAGCTGTTCGATCTCTACCTTTTTCCAAATATCAGGTTAGATCAGAAAATATCTAAAATGTTTGACTTAATCTTATAGATCATAAGTTACAAGTAAATGAGCTTGATATGTAGATGTCAAAATGATATTAGATGTGTAAGCAAGGAACAAACATGAAACTGCACATAGTGACACTCAAAATTTGAATTATCGTTTATGTAGTAGAGTGAAAAATCATGCCAAATAAATATGAGGGTTCTTGAAATAAACTCCTCATTTACAGGCAAAATAACTAATAAGATAGTCAAGCATTCTTCAGGTCATTGAATTGTAGGAGATTGAGAGGATTGGTCATTGGTGCAACAATTAGTATATACCAGTATAAAGGGCATTTAAGTGATAATCTCTCCCTCTCTCTCTCTCTCTCTCTCTCTCTCTCTCTCTCTCTCTCTCTCTCTCTCTCTCTCTCTCTCTCTCTCTCTCTCTCTCTCTCTCTCTCTGGATATATATATATATATATATATATATATATATATATATATATATATATATATATATATAGTTTAATACAAACATATAGGTTAGAAAAAGTAAAGTTTCGAAGCTAGGTCCGCGAGTAAATGGCACCCATCGCCTTGCCTGCACGCACCATCCCATATACTGTCACGACTAAGCACGCATCACCAAAACATGATGGCACTGTGTCGGTGTTATATGAGCTCGTACGTAGCAGACATACTCGCATGATGACCTATTAAATAATTCTCATATATATATATATATATATATATATATATATATATATATATATATATATATATATATATATATATATATATATATATATATATATATATATATATATATATATATATATAAATTGACAGTTGTCATACCATCCGTATATGACCATAACTTTTAAAGTTATTTTACAAAGTTAAAGGAATATTTGTAAGCATTGGAAATTATCATACCAAATTGCACTTCGTAATGCTAAGTTTGTGAACTCATTGTGAGTATTACAGAATGATAATTACCACCTGGTTAGGGAATGTATCTTGAAGAGTTATGTGTTGGTATATGAGGTATAACGACAACTATTTAGAGACTCTAAGCAAGGACCTGGAGAGACCCATGTCGCATTTGTAATAGAAAATTATCAATTGTTTGCTAGATTGTGTTATGCTACCAGGGGTATTCAAGATCTCTATAAGCAAAAGGTCGAAAGTTTAGAAAATACAGCTTGCACAGTTGACGATTATTCCTTGAGTCACAAATATATATATATATATATATATATATATATATATATATATATATATATATATATATATATATATATATAAGTTGATATATCTTCCTCTCAGTTACCTTTGTTTCTTATAGAACTCATTGTCAAAGAGACACAACGAACATATTCTCGCATAATCTATGTAAGGCACATTTCTGATAAGACTGATTCCAAATATTTATCTTCTTCTAATTGCACATATTGTAAGAAGAGAATGTGCATTATTTATAATTGCGACAGGTTTACAAACTAGAACAGAATAAAATCAGAGTTATGCCAGCTGCACTTATTCTGGCATTTTATGAACTGTTAGCCGCGGTCATTCCTTGATTGCTTTATTACTTTTTATGGTCAGGCTAACGTACTGCAATTACTAATGGAATGCTGACCTCTGGCGATGCCTGCTTGCTGTAATAGATTGTAAGAGTCAGGCTAGCAGACTGCAATTAGCAATAGATTGTTAACCACTGACATTGCTTGCGAAGTATATGATATTATTAAAGACAGGCTAACGGAGAACTCTGGGCAATAGATGACTATTTATTGGCATTGTTTGCTACTAATATTACATTATCATGTATATGATAACAGACTGCAACTATATATATATATATATATATATATATATATATATATATATATATATATATATATATATATATATATATATATATATATATATATATATATATATAAATATATATATAGTTATATAGTTATATATATAGTTTTATAGTTATCATGTATATGATAACAGACTGCAACTATATATATATATATATATATATATATATATATATATATATATATATATATATATATATATATATATATATATATATATATATATATATATATATATATATATATATATAGTTATATAGTTATATAGTTATATATATAGTTTTATATATATATATATATATATATATATGTATATATATATATATATATATATATATATATATATATATATATATATATATATATATATATATATAATTTCTGGATTGAACTAATTATATCAGAGTTAGTTGCAATGATAAGCAACTACGAAAAGCCTAATTTTCCCTAACGGAGAAAAATACAAATGATCGGTAGAGATCTATTTTCTATAAAGCGATTTTAGTTTTGATTATGATCACAAGGCTAACAACGATTCCAGGTTTACGAAAAACTGAAATTACTACTTTTCAAATATCAATATAAACGCTTTCAAAAAAAATAGCTCATCAATGAAATGTAAATCTCAATTATATATCTTAGTCAATATTCATCTTTAGGTGGTGTTAATCTTTGCATAGAATGCCTACTGCACATTTTCAAACGCTTCAAAATTGGAAAATCATTCTAAAAATATATAGGTCTCTCTGTCCTATCTACTGAACATCTATTGCCTGCATGGAGTGATTTTTGTTAACATACACTCAGTGTTTGCAAGTAGCGGTCATTCCAGAAATATTCCAAAAGATATTAAACAACTTAACTAATCATAATAATGGCCAGTTAATTCAATCATATCATCTACCACATTGTATTTGGTAATATCGAGTTATTTTTACAAAAGCAGTATGAAAGTCGAATTATATCTCATACAAAAATAATATGCTGCAAAATTACGGTTCTTTCTTGTTATGGTAGGGGTCAGCTATGTTAATGGTGTATTTGCACCTGCTGCTGTTGCATATATAGTACCTTCAGCGAAGACAATACCATACCAGCCAAAAGGAAATCTTATCCTTCCATTCGATGGAACCATACAATCCCAGAACTATGAAAAAGTTTTCATACATTTGGGCATGCACGATGGACAGCTCATATACTTTAGGGAGGAAAAAGTGAGGAGAGATGAGGGAATCTGGCAATAGCAGCAGTTAAGTATTATATCTTTAAAATTAGATTTATCCCCAAATGCTACATTTTAACAGCATTAATATTTGGCCTACTTCTAATACTTAGCAAAATTTCTCCAATTGGTGAAGGGGACATGATTCAAATACTGGATAATAATAATAATAATAATAATAATAATAATAATAATAATAATAATAATAATAATAATAATAATAATAATAATAATAATAATGATGATGATGATGACGATAATAATGATGAAAATAATAATAATAATAATAATAATAATAATAATAATAATAATAATAATAATAATAATAATAATAATAATAATAATAATAATAAATAATAATAATAATAATAATAATAATAATAATAATAATAATAATAATAATAATAATAAGGCCTACTCATTTTCAAAAGAAAACAGAAGACTCGTGCGGAATGGACTAACTTGATAACATTTTGACCAACGACAGATGGGCCCATTGAGAAATTAACCTGGTGTTGATGGGCTAGCATAAAAAAAAAGTGGTGTGAGAGATACAAATTGCAACCTTCAAAACACCTTGCAAGTATGACGAAGTTACGTAAGCACATGAATTATGAGCTTTAATTTGCATAACGGACTTACCTACCAGTAACTATTTGATAAGCTCTCTTGGTAGATAATGAAATTTACCTAGAAATGCATATTTACATATTCGGCTGCTTCTCGAATGATGAGAAGCTATAAAGAAAAGATACATCTCAAGTCTACATCAAATAATACAGAAAGTTATAACCAACCATTATCACTTGCTGAAAATGTGAAACCTTTCAACAAGGCCCATGATACGCCCACTGGGTTATAATATTTTTATTAACAGATTTGGAAACATTTTGGAACCATTCTTAATAGCTCTTTTTGGAAATGTTGCATGCTTTATCAATCCCGTGGTAATGTACCAAACATATGAAAAACAGTACGCTAACACCTTTTCACAAACTATGTAAGGATAGCAGATACTAACAACTACCGTCTCGTTGCTTTATAGATGTGTGTGTAAATCAGGAGTCACAAAGTAGCGGCCCGCCAAGCCATATCCTGTGGCCCTAAAATGACACGGTATCATGGGAGATCCTTTGTCTCGGTCCTTTGTCCAAAGAAAATACCGTCATGACGCTTTCAGGGTGGTTTGCGTTCGAGACTGCTGATATATAAGGATATGACTGAAGTACCAACGATCATTAGGTAACTATGTTTGAATCTTTATTTCATAATACATTTAACAAGAAAAGCTACTACCAGTTTTCTTCGATTTGGAAATAAGAAACAAAAAGAAAGTACAAGATAATGAATGACCTTCTAAGGGGCTTACTGCTCACTTTATCTCGAACTTCTTTTAAAAGATACAGTTTAAAATACAAGATGGCACTGCTCTTTCTGATTTTTTCATGCAAAAGATGAGCGAAGCCCACGGCAGTATTTCATCTTTTACACTTTAAAAGCAAACATTAATGACATTACAAAGTCTTTGGATAGAATTGTGGAATGATCTATATAATTGATTTTTTTCAGATGTTCTCTTGATCGAAAGAATTGCTTAGTATCGAACGACAAACGCAACAAAATATAAAGAAGATTCAAAATTGGGTTATGCTAATAATTTCAAATTCTCAAAATAAAAAACAGCATCCATGTTTATTATGTCAGTTGCAAAGACAAGATGATGATCATAAAAGAACAATGGACTGAACACCTGTACCGGTTGTTGAAGAAACACGATGTTTAGGTTTTGTTATGGACAGAACACTCAACTTTATTCCACAAAGTACTAAACTAAAATTACTTAATTACCTAATGGAGTAGCACTCACTGTCTGGAGAGTTGATATAAAAAAATAGTTTCAGCCTATATAGAACCTTTACTAGATCCAAAATTGGAGTTTGGCTTTATTGTTCAGGAAGAAAGGTATACTTTTAAATGCTTGTACCAATTGACCATCAAGTGACACGGATTGATGTGACAGCATTTTTAGGACATCCACATGTGAAAACCATTTGGTTTAAACAGATTAGCCACATATATCGCATCAAAGAGAAACATTATATACATTATTAAAAAGTAAGATCTATCCTTTCGAACCCTACTATTACGACGTTATTCTATGGCAAAAAAGAAAACATAATACATAAGCAAGCTAAATATCATACCTACCTTTGGCATTAGAATACTTCCCTAGGCTTTGAATTCATGTGAGTTCTATTTTTCTATGAATATTGTTTTCAAAATACACCTAAATAGCTATGATTATTGTATCATCCTAGAAAACAGATATTACTGGATGAAAGTAACACACTTGCGTAACCTTGGGATGACAAACATTGGTACTGTGCATAGTTCATGCATCAGTAGTTAACCACCATGGGTAAGACCTCACCTAAAAGGGCACACGCATGCAGTCCGCTCTCCTTATCCCTATACTCATTTCTGTGTACACAGTAGACATTACCATGGTGATGGTAACAGATCATATTAAACAATGCAGTCGTTAATATAAAACTTTACCATTCAGTAAACTGCATTGCAGAGAATGTGTCTTCTGAATAGAGTAGGATGTATATGTGTTTACCATCGTAAGCATAAACACAATTACGTAACTTGCGTTAGTAATGCATAAGATGTAGGTCAATGCGACAATCTTTGGTTTAAAGACCATTGTAGTAAAATCTGATCCTTGTTATCTCGTTTCATGACTTTAACAATAAACGGAACTCAACTTTCAAAACAAAATTGAAACAATGTATAACATTAGTTTGCCGAAAATAATCATGAAACTTAGTAAGATGGATCTACTAAAACATTTCATGATTCTTGACATGACAATATGCTGTTATCTTTTGGGATGATTTGTTACTGCCAAAATAGCAATATTTTACAAATATAATATGGCAATATACTGGTATATGTAAAATTTAAATGACTTTCCGTTAACAAAACATATATTTGTTTGATTTAAGAATCAATAACGTACTGCTATTTCATGTCATTCATCTCGTTTGGTCGACTGATATCTAAGTATATTCAAAAATGGCATCCTAGGGTTTACAACCCTACAAAAGAACTTAAGATATTTTTAAAATCTTTTATCTCCAAACACGTTTGCCAAAAACTTGTAGTACAATATATCGGTCTTCCCGACAATAAATCGCAGTTTCCAACATAATCTAGAAGATGCGATATTTGGATATATACGAAACAAAATGTGAATTGTGTGCTGCACATGATGTAGGTGACAAATTGCGCTGTTTTAAAAAGAAATTTTAAATAAGAAAGCAGTATACAGACAATACGTATCTCAAACGTGTTGATAGATACAACTTTACCATGTAATTAAGAAATACACACGATAACAGAATAAATTTTTTAAAAAATCAAAAATCTGCTATTTCAATCATCCTGTATCGATATGAACACAACATACTTTCGCATATTACCATTTCGTTCCTTCTTTATGTCCAAATTATATATTTCTGTTCGATATTTCACCACCATTAATGATTTGTACTTTATCTCATATTTGCCTTATTAGACCTAAAATTCAGCCCTGTTATGTATTCATTTATCGATTTATTATTTTATTTCAATTGATTTATTGATATTCGGTGGACGTTTACTATGTATAGCTTGTTGCAACAGCACTTTCACACATTAATGGATATATTCTAATGAGGAAAATTAGGTAGTGCTAAACCAATGACATACTGTCACATCCGCCTTGTCCTGCTCGAAAGGAATCTGCAAATCTTGAAGAACTAGTCCGACACGCTAACCAGTCATGTTATTTTGATTCTCCCAGTATACACAAAGTGTGTTTTGTAAAGTACCATTGTATTTGTATATGATAATAGGAAAGAAAAGTAAAAGTATTTGTCTTTTTATCTGATATTAAGCTGTTGTCTAAAAGGTGAACTTTTAAATTTAAACGAAACCTGTGACAGTTAGCAAAGTTTTTCGTTACAGTATTTCAACATTTGCAAGCTTTGTCTTAGAATAATTCAGCTGTCTTTCACTATTTTTATACACTTTATCTTAGAAAGTATTTCAGGCATCGGGAAGAACATAATGATTAATCATGTCTCTAAGCATACCTCTCGATCAAGGATTTTGGTGTAATAAAATAAAATAATCATTGGTATATAATAAATATTATAATTACTACGATAGCACTATTTTCTATATCTACAGTTTTCAATGTCAAACAATTGTTAACAAGTACGGACAGTCTATCCTCGTGTGTGAAGTCGTTTGGTTACAATACTGTTGGAGAAATCTGTTTAGATTAGACAAACTGTGTGATCCATTTTACATTATGGTGATCACAGAGCTTGTTCAGCATGAGTTGACAGAATAACCTTTGTCTAAGGAGTGATAATATATTCTTCAGTTTACCTACCGGCCATTTTGCATTTGTAGTATAGTAAATAGTGTGTTACTGAACCTATACAAAACTTATCGACAAATGGTTTACGGACAGGGCGCTAATGGGTTTGTGCTCCAATTGTGTGGACTCTCTATCTTTAGAAATTATGTTACCATTAAAAAGGTGTAAGATACAAGCATATATTTATTTTGTCCCATCGCCGTGGTAACATATCCAATACAAGTATTAGTCAAGAAATCTCAGAAGTAGATCTTTATAATTGGTTTAAATATGCAAAGAAATGCCATGTGCAAAGCGTATGCTTCATCCTAAAATAATAATAATAATAATAATAATAATAATAATAATAATAATAATAATAATAATAATAATAATAATAATAATAATAATAACGAGGATTTTATATACCACCTAATCTTTAGAAGCTCTAAGTGCTTTACAACATCTGACAAGGCTTAAAATGAATAAAAAACATATAATGATATTGATTACAAAAATAAAAACAAACACCACAAACATTAGAAACAGAAAAAAAACGTAAAATTTTAAGGTAAAGATGCGTTAAAAGGATCCATTATTATTTATTACTGTTCTTGCAATTGAGATAGATGACTTTTGAGGGTGCTCCTAAATGAGATCACTGTGTCTTTGTGTCTAAGTGCAGTTAGCAATTCGTTCCACATTTTTGGGCCCAGGTATGCAAAAACATGTTGTCCATATGATCTCAACTTCATAGTGGGAATATAGTGGGAGTAAGTAATTCCTTTTGGAGACAGTCAAAATTGTCTTGGCTGGGAGAATAGTTGATTTCGACAAGCTGTGGCAAGGTTCAAGTAAAACAGATGTGCCTTTTGGAATTTTACTTATACGAACTGCTATTGTACTGATCGAATTAGGTAAAATTGTAGAAACCGTGTTTGTGCGTGCGAGACCTGACTCATTATGAATTAAGTTTATGATGACTGTATCGTCTAGCAAAGAGAGAGTTTGTGTATCTAAATTCACGACAACCTTGTATTTCGTTACAAAATCTATACCTAATATTACTGAGTTATGTAATGCAGGTACAACATAAAATGAATGGGAGAAGTATAGGCCTCCTATTTTCAATTTTTAGTTGAACTAAACCAGTTATGGTGTGGTTTTCGCCACCGGCTCCTACAATATGAGAAATATTTGAAGGTTTGTAGTGACATGAATTCAAACCTAGACGGTAGAGAAATTTTCCATTAATGGCGGATATGTTGGCTCCAGAATCAACAAGTGCATGTGTTACCTTGTCTCTGACGTAGATAGGAATGAGATTTTTATGAATGGGTGCTACCAAGTTAACTCGAGGCTGTGCAGTTCGCTTGTAGCAAGATTTTGTCCCTTGATTTGGCACGAATTCATTTTGTTGTTGTAATGAGAAGCATACTCGTGAAAAATGACCTGTTTTGTGACAAAAATAACACTGTTTATTGCTTGCGCGACATACTCTACGTGATATACATAGACCTCCACATCCAAGACAAAATGTCTGGAAACGACTATGTAGTTGTGAATGGTAGTACGCATCATGAGGTTTTTCATGTCTGTAGTTAGAGCGAGGTTTGGATATTGAACTGGAGAAATATTTGGCTTGCTGATAAGACAAATTATGATGTTGATAGTTAGGTCTTTGAGAACGAAATTGTAGCGTTTTCTCAGATACAAAAGATTGAGAGAATGAGTTGTTTTCCATGTTTTGTTCTGAGCTAACTGCTTTAATTTCATCTTAAAATTGTTTAAGTTCTTCTAAAAGTGCATTAATTGTTGACGAATTCTTATTATTATCAGTGTAATCAATCGATTTTTCGGCTTTTATTGCTGCTTTTTTTTTCATCCATGTTTGTTGGGTTTTGATTCATTACAATAGTTTTATTATCTGGTTTTAAACCTTGTAATGCAACTGCCAGCAATATTTGATTTGGGATAGTTTTGTTATTTGCAATTTGTAAAAGACGGGTTAGGTAGTCCAAAACTGTTTCAGAATATTCTTGCCTAGTTTGCAAAATTGATAAATCTAAAATCTAAAAGGATGTTTTCAGTTTCAAACCTAGATTTAAATTCAGCTACCAAATTGGACCAATTATTTGTAATAGTATCTGGTAATGATTCATACCATACTTTAGCATGCTCCTGAAGATAAAATGGAAAAGCATTCAAAACGTTAGCTTCTGATAAATCATAAAAGTTAGCTCATTGTACAAAATGATCTAGCTATTTAACATGATTCTGAGATTGACCACCTTTAAAAGCATCTAATGTGATAACAGACATACCTGTGTATGAGAATCTGATGTTTTCCAGAGAAAAATTGTACTCCAAGAAAAAAGTTGGTAGTATTATAAATCACGGTAACTGAATGAAACGGCTAAATGCACAAAGATTTAGGCACTGACAGTAATTAGTTTGCCATTTAAGAGTACATATATGAGTTTTTCTTTTTGCACTGGCGGAGATCACTGGGAAGGCTGTAACTGCTGGCTTGGTACTTGTATTTGGGAATCGTCTGCTTAAAATACATGCTCGAGTTATCAGTCGTAGTCTGTCTAGAATCAAAGGAACCATACTCGAATGGAGTATGAATCACTGGAACTAAAATGGACGTTGTTAATAACGTATAAATGGTTACTGGAGAACTGTAGATAGCTGTCGGACAAAAACAACAGGAGCGGGCAGTTGTAATGAAGAAACGGTCATGTGAATAGGGTCGTATTGTAGTGTTCGGAGCCAAGGCGATGCCATAATTGGGTGAAGTCTGCTGGTCGTAATGGTTCTGGTGCGAGTCTCCCTCTTGGATCATAATTATGTGTTTTGACACCTGTATTCATGTTATTCATCCACCAATTTTTTATGATGAGAAAACTCTGTCTTGTTGTTTAGATGTTTTATATCATAACCTTCTTCTCATTTCTGGCTGTGAGAAGGACTTTATCGCTACTTTAAGAGAAGCCTTGAATCTTGATCAGAGAGGAAGAGAGAGAAGAAGTTCGGCCCTCTTAAAGAAAAGGTGTCACATATGATGGTGTAGATACGGCTACATCTTTTTGTGGGGAAAGCTTTGGCAACGAGAGGTAGCAAAGATCGCTGTAAAATACAAACAGACTATCTCTCTTGCTTTTGTACTTTACAATTCTTTTATTGATATATATAAACTACATTCTAAAGATACAATTTATAAAAACCTTTATATTGAAAAATACATAAAATACATATTACAATACATATTAAATAATTTTCATATGAGCTACAACTTCATGAGCTTGTAAAGTTTTCTGCCTTTTTGAATACCATACAAGTGATTGGATATTACCTGTATTCAGAGAGCCTAAAATTCAATAGTTGCGATTGATGCCATAAAGAAATGTATTTTCTTTCATTTAATTTAGAATAACGACCTGGAAAAGATCATTGAACATTATAGTTTATTTACTAAAGAATATTTTTATTCGTAAGTAACGTTTAACATGAAGCTAGTAGTAAATTCATATAAATATAATTGAACATCAAATCTAAAAGATAATACCATATACCGTTACATTATAATTGTAAATTAAAACGAGATCTCAAAACGAAATTACGATGACTGGTTACCACAGAAAGCTTTAACTTTTAAGGGTGAGTATCAAAACAGAAAATTCTTACCTGTAAAATACAAACAGGCTATCTCTCTTGCTTTTGGACTTTACAATTAAAAGACACAAGGGGGTTCTGCCTTTTTATACTCCGAGTTTTAGGAATCACGCACGACCTTGGTTAAAGTCACGCATGTCCGTGTGTAAAATTCAAAGATGCCCTTGTTTCTAGTCCAAAAAGCGGAGAGATCTAAAGGTTTGTCTCTTAAGCGAATGACCTTTAAAGTCGTATGATGCTTACATTTGTTACAAGTGAAGCCATTTATCTACCATGAACTTTTAAACCAGACAGTTATAAATTTGCAGAATCAATTTGTGACAGTTATAAAGAACGTGAACTTACAGGTAAATCGTTTTATTGTTCCATTCGCGCTATGAACTTTTGACCTAGGGCCCATCATTTGATTCTACCTACCAAACCTATTGCTGAAGGCAATAATGACAATATACTATAGTGTGACCGACAGGTTAATTCAGTACATATGAGCAGACTGTTTTTATTTCTCTAATAGTTTCACATAGTCTAACACAACTTTGATGTTATTATTTCTTTTAATAATTGATATCTTAATACTTGTACACATTTACATAATTCAATAACTAGAATACAAAAAAAACATAGATTACTTTTCTTACTGAATTGTTATATTCATGATTAATTTTTATTCAGAAAGAATACTTAGAGCTCAAAATGTTTCGCTAATATTTAAATAGAAGACAGTTTACGATAAATGAATGTGATGTTAAAATGATAAAATTAAAACATATTCTGCTATAATATTTTGATAGAATAATCATGGTAATTTTGGCGTCTATTGCTGTATTATTAGTATTAACACGATTCTACATTATAATAAGTGTAAAACGTGAAAAGCAGCTTCCAATGCAAAAGTGGAATGCATATGCAAATGAAGTGTTTTGGTTGTGTCCATTTCTTCATGGGCAATATAGCTGTTTGCGTCGATTCCCGACTGAGGTGGAAATAAGGATTAGGTATTCACCGTTTACACATTTCAAAAGTCCAAATTACAGATTTTAATATAATCTTTTTTGAAGAATTAATTCATTATCCGTCTGATTTACAAATAAAAATCAACAACTTGAATGCAACCTACAAAACCTCCGTTTACCTTTCAGTATAAATGAAACACCACAGCTAAGGAGATGAAGTTCTGTGCATGATCAGCTGTTAACATTCAAGGAATAAAACTCAAAAAAAAATCAGGCTGTTTCGCAGACAGGGAGATGCGCCAATTTCTAAATGTATTCTTTTCTAATGAATTCATCGGTCTTGTAAAAGGCACAGCATATTAATGTATGACATTTTATATTGATGTGTGTGGGGGAAGAACAGTTCGACGGAGAAAGTACTCTTGTATGTAAAGAACTAAAACAATCCCAAACCACGCATCAGCTCAGAAAATCAAATCCAAAAAATAGCATGCTCTAGATTCCTCCAATAGCCTTATATATATATATATATATATATATATATATATATATATATATATATATATATATATATATATATATATATATATATATATATATATATATATATATATATAAGACTGAACAGATAGTGCTATTCCTGCTATATATTTATAATTCATTGTAATAAAAAGAATCCTATATTCCTTGATTTATCTAATGGGAATCTGGAACGACTGTATGTATATATATATATATATGTGTGTGTGTGTGTGTGTGTGTGTGAGAGAGAGAGAGAGAGAGAGAGAGAGAGAGAGAGAGAGAGAGAGAGAGAGAGAGAGAGAGAGAGAGAATTATTTACTAGGTAGTCTTGCGAGTGTCTGCTACTCAGGAGCTCATATACCACCGTCTCAGTGCCATCATTTTTTGTTGATGCGTGCTTAGTCGTGACGGTGTATGGGCTGATGCATGGAGGCAAGGCGATGGGTGCTATTTACTCGCGGACCTAGGTTCGAAACTCCGCAGAGCAGGAATTTATTTTCTCTAACCTATATGATAATATTGCTTGTATTAAACTATTATTTATGTCCACTATTATCAAGATTCTACTGTGGACTCCAGGGATAGCACTGTCTGTTCTGTCTCAGAGAGAGAGAGAGAGAGAGAGAGAGAGAGAGAGAGAGAGAGAGAGAGAGAGAGAGAGAGAGAGAGAGATTCCTCGTTAGTCTGCTTCTTTATTTGTTTACGTACGATGTGAAAAACCTTTCATCCAGGAGATTTAGTGTGGTTTGGTAAACTGACACGCGAATACAGCGATGCTCTATCATATATTAGCCCATCATTGCTTACGCGATTCTGAAAGTGAATTATGTGCTTCACGCAAACTTTTGTCATCTGGTAGCAAGCATTGTCCTGTACGGCGTCTGTCGTTGCTAGCGAACATTATGAGGGCCATGCTGACAACGCGCGGTTTTATACGCCTCTTGCATGAGTGTGATGGAAAACATCGACTACATGGATATGAAGGAAAATATGATCAAGAGTGAAATGAATGAGATCATATTCATGAACATTCAATTAAACCACAACTCAACGCCATTTAGAGCATCAACATATTTAATATGAAGAAGAAGCATATCAAAGGCAAATACAAATGAGTACCTCAACATTTCTACACATGAAGATATTGACAATTAGTGACCAATATGAATGAGTTAAATGGCCCGTTTGATATGCGTGATTTAGAATACATTATGAACAATTGTATATGTGATAATAAACTTCATCATTCTTTAACTACTCTCTCCCTACGTTTTGGAAGATTTCATACACACTCAATCCAAAAAAAAAACGTTTAAAGCAAGAAACTAATTACTCACACACAAACACACTAACACACAAACACACAAATATATATATATATATATATATATATATATATATATATATATATATATATATATATATATATATATATATATATATATATAAAGCAATTGCTTTATCGTTGTTCATCAGGATGACAACTATGGTTCATTTCGAAGTTTATACCATAACACTTCAGTTATGATGCCATAGTTTGATTATACTTATCATATATCACAATTTATTATATTCCTTACTGAATTTGAAACATTCTTCTTCGCTTTCCCATGCTTTCTCTGAATTCAAGAACAAACAAGCTTTAAATTATCGTCAGAGATTGAGTTATTCCTAGATATTAGTCCCAATTTTGGCCATTAACTTTGAAGTATTCTACCTTGTCTGCTCCGATATGATGAGTGTTTCCTACCTCCCTCTTGCGAGCATTGTTTTACATTGTGCAAGAGTTGGTTTCTAACACTACCAGTCTGTTTTAGTTACTTTCCATCTCCCTTTTACCACTGGAGGTGTCATTATCTATATCCCTTTCTTGAGCGGTTCTCAGTGGTTCAATTTTGGTCACTGCGAAAAGATTCTTATTGAACCTGCCAGAATCTGCTTTCTCTGGTGCGAATGCTTCAACAGAATTCGATTTTTTCTCTCTCAGGAAGATACCAAAAATACTCTTTTTGTTCAAATTTTCTTTCATGCCTTCATTTAAACGTCTCCATTTCTGTGCCTGTTCGCTCCTCTTCTTCCTTTTTCTGAGTTTGTCTCTAGCCTGGGCATGCAAATAATAAATTGTAAAATTATTTACAATGACTGGTACAGATAGGGCTATGACTAAAATACCGCTAATAGCGCAGCATGCACCCACGAGATATCCTGGTACAGATTTTGGTACAATGTCACCGTACCCAATTGTAGTCATGGTAATAATTGCCCACCAACATGCTATTGGTATATGCTTTATTTCTGTTTCAATTCCTGAAAATAACTCCATATAGTACTCTATACACGCAAATATTATAACTCCGATTAGAACAACTATCAGTAACAAAAGCAGCTCTTTAGTACTGGCAGCAATGGTGTACATCAAAATCTTCAATGCAAGGAAATGTTTCATTAGCTCAAATAGTCGGAATATTCTGAGAATTCGTGTGGCAAAAAGTACTTGGATGACATTCAAAAGTGTG
Organism: Potamilus streckersoni; assembly: GCA_016746295.1. NCBI lineage: Eukaryota > Metazoa > Mollusca > Bivalvia > Unionida > Unionidae > Potamilus > Potamilus streckersoni. The sequence goes on along the minus strand of JAEAOA010000896.1, from coordinate 490,460 downwards.
ATTGGGTCAGGGTGAAGCTTAATGATCATTAGTCCTATGTAGTAAGGTATGAGGGCCAACAAGTCAATCAGTGCGCTTGGTGACCTGACAAACTTCACTCTGTTTGGTGACGCCCACATTTTGACAATAAACTCGATAAATAACAATAAGTTGCATGTGTTGTCGATGAGAAGTAAAGCATCTGTTGGAGAAATATCGGTGAAAATCTCCAATTCATGCAGTAGATCCTTGCTAGTGATGTTCTTGGAACTGTCAGGCGCATGTGCAGTAATGTCATCAAACGTCGGCAAGGTCTCCACCACAAAAACAGTAATGGATAGGAGAACGACCATTAAGGAAACAATGGCAAAGATCTGAAAATACGAAGGAAAAATATATAAAGAAGACAATATAAAAATAACAATACACTAGTACTGAGTGGATGAATGAATGGAATAACAGAAGAATGGAAGAAATGCAGACTTTCTGGTTAAAAATGTGTGGTATCTGGCACAATTTTGTGCGAATATTGAACTATATTGTCTTCTTTTTCAATGGTTTTACAATTTGATATGGTCTGTAAAGAGGCCAGCATTCGCTATCCCTAAATATGACATGATAATACAAAATAAGAGATATTGGAATTTTATTTGTAGAACTACAATCAAGTTTTGATAATGTTACTACATAAATTAAATCAATATATAATGCTATAAAATTCTAATTGTTTTTGGGTTAATCCTATGTCGATAGAAGATTACGGGATGTTAGTTGATGAGATACTGTTTCTAATTTTAAGAAAAGTTTCACAGCAATACCACGTGTATCATTTCTAGGACCTCTCTGTTTTCATTTCATCTATAAAATAAATTTCACAGTGTTTGAATATTCCGGAATGTCCATGGTGCAGAGGATACATTACAATGTATTAATGATATGACTCAAAGGAGCACTGACCATCGTCTGAGTCATTACATCTGTGAGAAGTTATGAACATTTATCTAAAGTAGTTGTTTATATGACATGAGTGGTAGTTTCAATAGCGCATGTCTCATGCTTGTTGTGGAAATTGTGAATGTTCAATTGTATGCAGGGTTGAAAGGTTCTTTCGTGGCTTTATCATGTCTAATTTCGAGTGGACGAAACAGCCTGTTTAGTTATTGCTAATGTCAAGAATATTAAGTAATTAAAAGAAATAGACGTACTGTTGTGTACTAGACTGTTTCGTTACTGCGATAAAGACTAAATCTGTCTTAAATGGAATGAACGAACAAGTCAAGATTACATTTGTTGCATTTAAACTTGTGTCTGCCATCAATCCATCACTAATACGCCGTGATTTTATCCGACATGAAGATAGTCTTTTCATCATTCATCTACGATAAAACAAGTTATGTTTTACTGAGGCTTTCACAAATTACAGACCTTTATTTGATGACGCGTAAGCTTTTATTTTGTAGTGATATGTTTAGTCGAAACGGGTATACCAAATGTGATAAATACAGTATAAAAATCTATGGATTGTCAAATGAGACTCATAAGTACCGGATAAAACCCGGAGGAGGCCCCTAGCCAATCGAAATCTCGGGGCCCCTCTAGCAAATTGTCTCCTAATACGATATTAATTTTACCAACCAAATATTTTAATAAACAAATTTTATTACAGAAAACAAACATTAACAATTATTAATGTTATGAAACAAATTAACATATTATGTTATTAAACAAAAATATTATTTTGATCCATTGTCGCAGAGCTCTTAAAAAGCGTGGCCCTATAGACTGGTGCCTACTCTGTCTATTTGGTAATCCGGCACTGAGACTTAGATATATATTTATACATATATAATTAATTAAAAAAAAGTTATTTTTAAAAATCATACTGTTTATGCCAGCAGCTGAAACTTTTATCAAACCTTGGTTAGTACAATCGAGAATCTGAAATAACATTTAATACGCAAAGAGACGGAAATACTGTGTAGGCTTTAAGGTGGAATCAAATGAAAAGGAGATGAAATATGATGAAGGGCGAAAAGAAAGACAAACGAAATGCAATGACCAATTGATGGATAAGATGAATGAATGACTATAAAATCCAATAATAAAATCAACACATTGTTGTACATAGAAAACAGATGATAGAAAGATGCATTAGTAGGTAAGTTGGTACAAATAAACAAATATCAGACATGTTTTAATTAAATCAGTACCGTTACGGTGTTGAAAACATAAATAACCAACATACCTCGATTTCAAGGCAGGGTTTTCTATTACTCAGCAATTATTTGACAATTTTCCAATGAATCGGCAATCTTTATGTTGTATGAATGCTAATATCTTTCAAAGATCTTCATATTACCTACATTCATTATCACAACAAATTCTAGAGAAATCCATTAAAATGTATAAGCTGAATTAATTAGGAAATATAGATAGCAATCTCAAAGCCTTGAACAGTATGTTTAAGTGTAACGTTTGATACTGTATACCTTATCCGACCTTTTCATGGTCATCTTGATCCTATTTTACATCTAGAGAAAGCTAGTTATTGCAGATATGTTTTATATACAAGTAATCGAGGCTTAAGGTATCGATGTTGTATTGTATATGCACATGATAGATGGATAGGTGTATAATTCACGTAGTATAGAGAAGCGAAAGGAGGAAAGAAAGATAGGTGAATATAACTGAAGACTTAGTTAAAAGGAATGAAGTACGATTATTACCGAATTGTTATAGAAACAAGACCTTTATTTTTTTAGTCAAGGGATCATCCAATCTACTTCATTGAAGAAATTATATATTATTTTCGTGCAAGTGAATTATACGACTTGTAAACTTTAAAACCTGTGTATGAACAATAGATTACATGAAAGATGGAAATTTTGAAATAATGCTGGATTGTTTTTTTGAGAAATTAATTTAATGCAGAATTATGAGGAAGGTGCTTGACATCGTCATCACACTTCCCTTAGTCTTTT